>CM045458.1:20624595-20674595 GCA_024666655.1 Dascyllus trimaculatus
GTGGAGAAAGGCCCTTAAACAAAACTATGACTTCTTTCCAATTTTGAATGATATATTGTACTATGACGTTTTTGTAACATTTTGAACGACATACTAAACTATGATGATTTTTTTTTTTTTTTTTAAATTTTGGATAACATGCTAAACTGCAAAGTTTGGTGACATTTTAAACAACATACTAAACTATGACTGTTTTTTTTCAAGATTTTGGAGGACATACTGTACTATGACGTTTTTTAAACATCTTGGACGACATACGAAACTATGACTTTATAAAAAAAAATTGAATGACATATTATCCTATGATGTTTTTTTCAAATTTTGGAAGACATACCATACTATAACCTTTGTTCCAATTTTGAATGACATACTATACTATGACGTTTTTGTAACATTTTGAACGACATCCTCAACTATGACTGTTTTTTTCAGATTTTGGATGACATACTAAACTATGAAGTTTTGTGACATTTCGGACGAAATGGTAAACTGTGACGTTCTTTTAGAATTTTGGAAGACATACGAAACTATGACCTTTTTTCCAATTTTGAATGACATACTGTACTATGACGTTTTTGTAACATTTTGAACAACATACTATACTATGACGATTTTTTTTAAAAAATTGGACAACATGCTGAACTGCAAAGTTTCTGTGACATTTTGGACGACATACTATACTATGATATATTTTTTTTAATTTTGGACGACATACTATACTATGACGTTTTTGTGACATTTGGGACGACATACTATACTATGACGTTTTTTTGACATTTTGGACGACATACTATATGATGGCATTTTTTTTCAAATTTTGGACGACATATTATACTATGACTTTTTTTTCAAATTTTGGACGACATACTATACTATGACGTTTTTGTGACATTTTGGACGACATGCTAAATTATAACCCTTTTTCCCAATTTTGGAAGACATCCTAAACTGGTTTTTTTTTGTAAATTTTGAACAACATAGTATACTATGACTTTTTTTTTTTCTCAAATTTTGGCCAACGTACTACGCTATAATGTTTTCGTGACATTTCAGATGACATAGTATACTACAAAGTTATGTGACATTTTGGACGAATGACGCTGTTTGGGCTCTATTCTATAGATCAGCATTAGACGTTAGTGTTGTTCATGCCATAGAAAAAGCAGCTTTTAAACCTGTAGACTTGCACAGTCAAGGTTGTGTTTGCAGTGGAGAAAGGCCCTTAAACCTCTTCATCGGAGGTCGCATCACAGCATTTGACTGAGAAGGCCAGTGAATGTCTTCAGAATACTTTGAACAAAGCGTACCTAAACATACAGATTCTATAAGCAGGAGCTGCTGAGGGCTAACAGACACTGAAATGTTGCAGATATGTTGATGTCTTTTATTTTCCATTCCCCACGACGTACCACCTTAAACCTTTAATCACTGCTCAGTTGGTCAGTGGATTAAGAATTGTCTGCACTAAGAGCTGATGTCTAATCTGTAGCCTTCTCTAGCTTCTCACAGCTGCATCTTGTGCCTGGCAGGAATTGTTTAGTGCAAGTGATCTATTTGATCATGTTACACCAAAGAGAAAAAAAAAAAGCAGACGGTAGATATGCTCTTAAATGACCACTTTTACACTGAGTTTTAGCCAGCACTTATTTGATATCTTCATGTTTTTATAATGAACATCGAAGCTCTCTTACGGAAGGTGAGAATCTTCTTTTCTAATATATATTATTGTAGGTTTCTGCTGCATTTTGCTATCATCAGCTTTGACAGTATCATCCACATTCACGTGTTATATCTGGTTACTAAGGCAAGCCTTCTCAGCCAGTTTACATTTGCTTTTTCTCCCTTTATTTTGCAATGTGAATGACAGTTTTGCACTGGAACGGCACAAAGTGGAACCGAGCATTAGGCACAAAGTCAGCTGGAGCGTCTAAGTGACATTAAGATTCAAGGCCACCATGTTTGTTTGTTTTTCTTTCCGTGTTCTGTTCCTCATTCTTGTGCTGGAGCCCACAGAGAGGAATGTGCTATCATAAGTGTGTCGTCTGTTGTAATTGCCAGTGGACCTTGAATCCAGAGTGCTGTATTGTATGTGTTGTCGCATAGAAACCCAGTGTAAGAAATTGATCCTTGGTTGTTTTTTATTTTTGAGATGCTGCTTTTTTAGATTTCTAACTTAAATCAGTTGTAATATTTATAGCGCTTTAGCCTCCAGTGGTCCTTTACCTGTTAAATTATGCATTTTTTTTTTTGATGAAGTTAAATACCATTATGTGTTGTTTTGATTTGCATTTTTGTTTCTTTTAAAATATAGAATATCAACTCTGTTATGATTTTTACTGTGAAAGCCCCAAACATGAACTTCTCTTATTTAAAATCAGTGATAATGTGTATAATAAACAGCAGAGTGCCTTTATTACTATGCTATACTACTATTTCAGACAGACATGGAGACATAAATACCAGGGACTAGCTTTATATTTTTGTTGAGAGTTTTTTATTTTGATAAGTTGTTCATGTTTGTCACTGTTCTGCCTTTTTTTGTTTGTTTATGTAAATATGTACAACTTAAATTGCCATCAACCAGCAGCCCAGTCATCACATCCTGTACCCTGGACCTGTTTCTGTTCACTAACTAGCATGGTAACCAATTAAAGGTACCTGGACAATAAATACATGCAATAAACCAGCACTGAAGTTCTGTGTAATTTGTCGGCCTTCGTTTTCATCCGCTGCACGGGTCAAAGGACGCAACCAAAACGTAGCAGCTTGCTTTTCTTATGTATTTTCATGCAGGATGTTGTGTTGTGAAGTGGAGCATAGCTGCAGTGTTCTGCAACAGACCCAAGAGGGCGCTCTCAGTGTGCTGGTGATAATGGATTTTCTGCACCATAGAAGCATCTTGCACTGATCCCTCCACCAGGACCCGCATATTGGATGATATGCAGAGAAAACGAAGTGAGGATCAGTGTGTTTACTGAATAGATCTGCGAGGGCTTTCCTCTGGATATGAAGACAACAGAGTTTCTCTGTGAAATGACCCACTGTCTGAGAGGATTAGAGGGATGCAGGCTTGCACACTCTGCTTTCTCTTTGTCTGGCTGTTTACACATTGATTTGTCATAAATAATAATGATCTGCTTTCTTGCAGAGGTCGCCAGGAATTGCAGTGCTTTTGCCCCAGCTCCTACAGATTGATCAATGCTTCATGTTCAAATGAACAGGATAAGGGGAGCAAATGAGACTGCGTTGCTGCTTCTGCTTCCGTGCTGTGTAGTTATGCTCCTCATACTCAGTCTGGTCAAATTCTTAACCTTCAGGCTCATATGGATTGATCATCACATGACAAAATGAGAGCAACCTTTTGGAGTGACATTATCTTGATCTTTTAATGATTTAAATGAAACAAATGACCATATATTCTGTAAGTTTAATAAAATGTTGCATAAGATTCAGCAAAAAACATAGCACACGAGCAGCATGTATATAGATTTGCATTGTGCTTCTCAAGAACCCAGCTCAAGTACAATAATATGCTCAATGCAACGAAGTAGGAACTAAATATTTCCCTTATTTTGAACCACATCCTATACTTTGACCTTTTTTGCAATTTTGGACGACATACTATACTATGACGTTTTTTTCAAACTTTTGACGACATATTGTACTATGATGTTTTTTTCAAATTTTGGACGACATGCAAAACTATGACGTTTTTGTCACATTTTGGACGACATAAGTTACTATGGCGTTTTTTTCAAATTTTGGACGACATACTATACTATGGCGTTTTTGTCAAATTTTGAACGACATACTATCCTATGGCGTTTTTGTGACATTTTGGACGACATACTATACTATGGCGTTTTTGTGACGTTTTGGAAGACATACTATACTATGACGTTTTTGGACATTTTGGACGACATACTATACTATGACGTTTTTTTCAAATTTTGAACGACATACTATACTATGGCATTTTTGTGACATTTTGGACGACATACTATACTATGACGTTTTCGTGACATTTTGGACGACATACTATACTATGGCGTTTTTGTCAAATTTTGAACGACATACTGTACTATGACGTTTTTGTGACATTTCGGACGACATACTATACTATGGCGTTTTGTTCAAATTTTGGACGACATAGTATCCTATGGCGTTTTTGTGACATTTTGGACGACATACTATACAATGGCGTTTTTTTCAAATTTTGAACGACATACTATACTATGGCGTTTTTTTCAAATTTTGAACGACATACTATACTATGGCGTTTTTTTCAAATTTTGGACGACATATTATACTATGGCGTTTTTTTCAAATTTTGAACGACATACTGTACAATGACGTTTTTGTGACATTTTGGACGACATACTATACTATGGCGTTTTTTTCAAATTTTGAACGACATACTATACTATGGCGTTTTTTTCAAATTTTGAACGACATACTATACTATGGCGTTTTTTTCAAATTTTGGACGACATATTATACTATGGCGTTTTTTTCAAATTTTGAACGACATACTGTACAATGACGTTTTTGTGACATTTTGGACGACATACTATACTATGGCGTTTTTTTCAAATTTTGAACGACATACTATCCTATGGCGTTTTTGTGACATTTTGAATGACATACTATACTATGGCGTTTTTGTCAAATTTTGAACGACATACTGTACTATGACGTTTTTGTGACATTTCGGACGACATACTATACTATGGCGTTTTGTTCAAATTTTGGACGACATAGTATCCTATGGCGTTTTTGTGACATTTTGGACGACATACTATAAATTGGCGTTTTTTTCAAATTTTGAACGACATACTATACTATGGCGTTTTTTTCAAATTTTGAACGACATACTATACTATGGCGTTTTTTTCAAATTTTGGACGACATATTATACTATGGCGTTTTTTTCAAATTTTGAACGACATACTGTACAATGACGTTTTTGTGACATTTTGGACGACATACTATACTATGGCGTTTTTTTCAAATTTTGAACGACATACTATACTATGGCGTTTTTGTGACATTTTGGACAACATACTATACGATGGCGTTTTTGTGACATTTTGGACGACATACTACACTATGACGTTTTTGTGACATTTTGGACGACATACTATACTATGATGTTTTTGTGTCATTTTGGACGACATACTGTACTATGGCGTTTTTGTGACATTTGGGACGACATAGCATACTATGGCGTTTTTGTGACATTTTGGAAGACATACTATACTATGACTTTTTTGTGACATTTTGGACGACATACTATACTATGACGTTTTTGTCAAATTTTGAACGACATACTATACTATGACGTATTTGTGACATTTTGGACGACATACTATCCTATGGCGTTTTGGTGACATTTTTGACGACATACTATACTATGGCGTTTTTGTGACATTTTGGACGACACACTATACTGTGGCGTTTTTTTCAAATTTTGGACGACATACTATACTATGACGTTTTTGTGACATTTTGGACGACATACTATACTGTGGCGTTTTTTTCAAATTTTGGACGACATACTATCCTATGGCGTTTTTGTGACATTTTGGACGACATACTATACTATGGCGTTTTTTTCAAATTTTGAACGACATACTATACTATGGCGTTTTTTTCAAATTTTGGACGACATACTATCCTACGACGTTTTTGTGACATTTGGGACGACATACTATACTATGACGTTTTTGTGACATTTTGGACGACATACTATACTATGGCGTTTTTTTCAAATTTTGAACGACATACTATCCTATGGCGTTTTTGTGACATTTTGGACAACATACTATACAATGGCGTTTTTGTGACATTTTGGACGACATACTATACTATGATGTTTTTGTGACATTTTGGACGACATACCATACTATGTTGCTTTTTTAAATTTTGAACGACATACTATACTACGACGTTTTTGTGACATTTGGGACGACATACTATATCATGGCGTTTTTGTGACATTTTGGACGACATACCATACTATGGCGTTTTTGTGACATTTTGGAAGACATACTATACTATGACTCTTTTGTGACATTTTGGACGACATACTATCCTATGGCGTTTTTTTCAAATTTTGAACGACATACTATACTATGATATTTTTTTCAAATTTTGAACGACATACTATACTATCACGTTTTTGTGACAGTTGGACGACATACTATACCATGGTGTTTTTTTCAAATTTTGAATGACATACTATACTACGACGTTTTTGTGACATTTGGGACAACATACTATACTATGGCGTTTTTGTGTTATTTTGGACGACATACTATACTATGGCGTTTTTTTCAAATTTTGAACGACATACTATACTATGGCGTTTTTGTGACATTTTGGATGACATACTATACTATGGCGTTTTTTTGAAATTTTGAACGACATACTATCCTATGGCGTTTTTGTGACATTTTGGATGACATACTATACTATGGCGTTTTTTTCAAATTTTGAACGACATACTATACTATGGCGCTTTTTTCAAATTTTGAATGACATACTATACTATGGCGTTTTTGTGACATTTTGGACAACATACTATACTATGGCGTTTTTGTGACATTTTGGACGACATACTATACTATGACGTTTTTGTGACATTTTGGACGACATACTATACTATGATGTTTTTGTGACATTTTGGACGACATACCATACTATGTTGTTTTTTTAAATTTTGAACGACATACTATACTACGACGTTTTTGTGACATTTGGGACGACATACTATACTATGGCGTTTTTGTGACATTTTGGACGACATACCATACTATGGCGTTTTTGTGACATTTTGGAAGACATACTATACTATGACTTTTTTGTGACATTTTGGACGACATACTATACTATGGCGTTTTTGTCAAATTTTGAACGACATACTATACTATGACGTATTTGTGACATTTTGGACGACATACTATACTATGGCGTTTTTTTCAAATTTTGAACGACATACTATACTATGGCGTTTTTTTCAAACTTTGGACGACATACTATCCTATGGCGTTTTTGTGACATTTTGGACGACATACTATACTATGGCGTTTTTTTCAAATTTTGAACGACATACTATCCTATGGCGTTTTTGTGATATTTTGGACAACATACTATACAATGGCGTTTTTGTGACATTTTGGACGACATACTATACTATGATGTTTTTGTGACATTTTGGACGACATACTATACTATGACGTTTGTTTCAAATTTTGAACCACATACTATACTATGGCGTTTTTGTCAAATTTTGAACGACATACTATAGTATGGGGTTTTTTTCAAATTTTGGACGACATACTATACGATGGCGTTTTTTTCAAATTTTGAACGACATACTATACTATGACGTTTTTGTGACATTTTGGACGACATACTATACTATGGCGTTTTTTTCAAATTTTGAACGACATACTATCCTATGGCGTTTTTGTGACATTTTGGACGACATACTATTCTATGGCGTTTTTGTGACATTTTGGACGACATACGACTATGACGTTTTTGTGACATTTTGGACGACATACTGGCGTTTTGTTCAAATTTTGGACGACATAGTATCCTATGGCGTTTTTGTGACATTTTGGACGACATACTATAAATTGGCGTTTTTTTCAAATTTTGAACGACATACTATACTATGGCGTTTTTTTCAAATTTTGAACGACATACTATACTATGGCGTTTTTTTCAAATTTTGGACGACATATTATACTATGGCGTTTTTTTCAAATTTTGAACGACATACTGTACAATGACGTTTTTGTGACATTGACATTTTGAACGACATACTATACTATGACATTTTTGTGACATTTTGGACGACATACTATACTATGGCGTTTTTTTCAAATTTTGAACGACATACTATCCTATGGCGTTTTTGTGATATTTTGGACAACATACTATACAATGGCGTTTTTGTGACATTTTGGACGACATACTATACTATGATGTTTTTGTGACATTTTGGACGACATACCATACTATGTTGCTTTTTTAAATTTTGAACGACATACTATACTACGACGTTTTTGTGACATTTCGGACGACATACTATACTATGGCGTTTTTTTCAAATTTTGAACGACATACTATCCTATGGCGTTTTTGTGACATTTTGGACAACATACTATACAATGGCGTTTTTGTGACATTTTGGACGACATACTATACTATGATGTTTTTGTGACATTTTGGACGACATACCATACTATGTTGCTTTTTTAAATTTTGAACGACATACTATACTACGACGTTTTTGTGACATTTGGGACGACATACTATACCATGGCGTTTTTGTGACATTTTGGACGACATACCATACTATGGCGTTTTTGTGACATTTTGGAAGACATACTATACTATGACTCTTTTGTGACATTTTGGACGACATACTATCCTATGGCGTTTTTTTCAAATTTTGAACGACATACTATACTATGATATTTTTTTCAAATTTTGAACGACATACTATACTATCACGTTTTTGTGACAGTTGGACGACATACTATACCATGGTGTTTTTTTTTTATTTTGTCATTCAAAATTTGAAAAAAACGCCATAGTATAGTATGTCGTCCAAAATGTCACAAAAACGTCATAGTATAGTATGTCGTTCAAAATGTCACAAAAACATCAGAGTATAGTATGTCGTCCAAAATTTGAAAAAAAATGCCATAGTATAGTATGTCATCCAAAATGTCACAAAAACGCCATAGTATAGTATGTCGTTCAAAATATGAAAAAAACATCATAGTCTAGTATGTCGTCCAAAATTTGAAAAAAACACCATAGTATGGTATGTCGTCCAAAATGTCAAAAAAACGTCATAGTATAGTATGTCGTTCAAAATATGAAAAAAACATCATAGTCTAGTATGTCGTCCAAAATTTGAAAAAAACGCCATAGTATAGTATGTCGTTCAAAATGTCACAAAAACATCATAGTATTGTATGTCGTCCAAAATTTGAAAAAAAGTCATAGTATAGTATGTTGTCCAAAATTTGAAAAAAATATCATAGTATTGTATGTCGTCAAAAGTTTGAAAAAAATGTCATAGTATAGTATGTCGTCCAAAATTTGAAAAAAAACATCATAGTATAGTGTATCGTCAAAAGTTTGTCATAGTATAGTATGTCGTCCAAAATTTGAAAAAACCGTCATAGTATAGTATGTCGTCCGAAATTTGAAAAAAAACGTCATCGTATAGCATGTCGTCCAAAATGTCACAAAGACGTCATATTATTGTATGTAGTCCAAAATTTTAAAAAAAAGTCATAGTATAGTATGTCGTCCGAAATTTGAAAAAAACCGTCATAGTATCGTATGTCGTCCAAAATGTCACAAAAACATCATAGTATAGTCTGTTTTCCAAAATTTGAAAAAAACATCATAGTATAGTATGTCATCCAAAATGTCCCAAAAACGTCATAGTATAGTATGTCGTCCAAAATTTGAAAAAAATATCATAGTACAGTAAGTCGTCCAAAATGTCCCAAAAACGTCACAGTTTAGTATGTCGTCCAAAATTGCATAAAAACATCATAGTACAGTATGTCATCCAAAATGTCACAAAAACGTCATAGTATATTATGTCGTCCAAAATGTCACAAAAACAACATAGTATAGTATGTCGTCCAAAATTTGAAAAAAACGTCATAGTATCGTATGTCGCCCAAAAAGTCACAAAAACGTCATAATATTGTATGTAGTCCAAAATTTAAAAAAAAGTCATAGTATCGTATGTCGTCCAAAGTTTGACAAAAACATCATTGTATCGTATGTAGTCCAAAATTTGAAAAAAAACCTCATAGTATAGTATGTCCTTCAAAATGTGACAAAAACGTCATCGTATTGTTTGTAGTCCAAAATGTCAAAAAAATGTCATCGTATAGTATGTGGTCCAAAATTTGAAAAAAACTTCATAGTTTAATATGTCGTCCAAAAAATGCCATAGTATAGTATGTCGTCCAAAGTTTGAAGAAAATGTCATAGTGTAGAATGTCGTTCAAAATGTCACAAAAACATCATAGTATAGTATGTCATCCAAAATTTGACAAAAACGTCATAGTATAGTATGTTGTCCAAAATTTGAAAAAAAACACGTCACAGTATCGTATGTCGTCCAAAGTTTGAAAAAAATGTCGTAGTATAGTATGTCGTTCAAAATGTGACAAAAACGTCATCATATTGTATGTAGTCCAAAATGTCACAAAAAACTCATAGTATAGTATGTCGTCCAAAATTTGAAAAAAACGTCATGGTATCGTATGTCGTCCAAAATTTGAAAAAAAGTCACAGTATCGTATGTCGTCCAAAGATTGACAAAAATGTAATAGTACAGTATATCGTCCAAAATTTGAAAGAAACGTCATAGTATAGTATGTCATCCAAAATTTGAAAAAATTTCATAGTATAGTATGTCGTCCAAAATGTCACAAAAACATCATATTATAGTATGTCGTCCAAAACTTGAAAGAAAAAACATCACAGTATAGTATGTCGTCCAAAGTTTGACAAAAAAGGTCATAGTACAGTATATCGTCCAAAATTTGAAAGAAACGTCATAGTATAGCATGTCGTCCAAAATTTAATATGTTGTCCAAAATGTCACATAAAAGTCTTAGTCTGGCATGTCATCATGATTTGAAATAAATGCTATAGTATAGTTTGTCATAGATAGATAGATAGATAGATAGATAGATAGATAGATAGATAGATAGATAGATAGATAGATAGATAGATAGATAGATAGATAAATTAAATATCCAAAATGGCAGAAAATAGTTTATTTGGTCATTTAAGTATCTATTACATTATGTTCTAAAACATTCTGATAAATATCAATTTAAATATGTTTATTCGTAAAACCTACATGATGTTTAAACTCTACATGACGAAACATAACAGAGATATGTAAGTATTTACCATTGATGGAGCTGGGCAGTACACAATAAACACACTGGAGGAAAACTGTGCAGTGGTAAATGTTCTGTTTGAAAATTACGGAGCCCCTGTGACATAATTTCTCAAGAGCAAAATTGCATCTTACACAACCTGAACAGAACACAACAGATAGGCTTTTTACAGCTCTGAGGTAGGACACAACCTTACAGTGATGCAGAGAGACACAGAGGATTCACTCTCATTTCATGGAGAAACACTCTGTAAAGTATGTAAACGCATGATAATCATATCACAGCCTCTTTTTTTAGATAAATAAAATTAAAAACACAAAATACACACATTTTAAAATACTCTGCAATACATAAGTGCACTCATTGATAAACATATTGATTTAAATAGATCATACTGAAACATGCCATGAATACAATCATTGCAAAATACATGTAAAGCAAAATAGTGTGTCCAGGACTTCGCTGTCTGATTCTTGAACTTTGTACAGCAAGGGTGTTTTTCAGTCCAAATTCTGAGATTTTCAGTGCTGGTATGAAACTGGAATATGTATAAATGTCTGTTTTGCACAGAATTCTCCAAGTCACTTGACACATTAATTTATACAAACAATATCTTGACAAAACAGAACAGCATCTGCATGCAAGATAGAAAACAAACCGACCAAGTAACGCCCTGCTCCGCTCACAAAACCTTCATAACTGACGGGCAGACTCAGAGCTAGTCAAGAATCTGAAGATTACAGCTGCAGTCGGGTCAATGTGAAGAAAAGACAACAAAAAAGCTACCTGAAACCTACAGATAAACACAGTGTTGGAGATACTGTGGTCGGGTGATGGATGGTCTGTTGATTCGCCGCACGGGGTGGGCTTCACGTCGGTGCAGGAGAAGCACGGTGTTGCAGGGGAATCCTTCTGATTTGTGTGCCTGAACTGTACAGTAACTATGAACCAACAGCAGTTTAAAGTCAAACAAAACAGCAAATGGTGCTGAATTACATGGATTTCCCTCCACAGATGGCAACCTTTAAACATCTTTGGAGCCACTAGGAAGAGGGAAAGGGTGAAACATACTGTAACATTATGGGACACATTCTTTGCTGCCCTTTAAAAGTGTTCGAACAATGTGAATTCTAAAACAACTTGAATAAAAGTGCAAGCCATGGTTAAGGCAAATAGTGGAAACAGGAATACTGAGAAACAAACCTTTCTAACTTTCTTGACGATGGGAAGTAGTTCTGGAATAAAAACTGTTTATAATATTTGAGAAACCTCTTGGATGAAGAGGTGAAACGTCTTCAAGAACCCTAAAAAGAAGTCCAGTTGCTTTTTACTGAAGCTTCTATGATTACCGAGACCTGGAGGACTGAGAATCTACAGACATGCTGAAACAAATACATTGTAGTGGTGGACTTCATATGCTTCAATCCTCTATCTCTTTGAAACCTTGCTGTCCTTCCTGGCTGCCACAAAAAATGTTCACATCACAGGTTTTTAAATATCAGCTGAATGTCTTTCACATAAAGCCATCTGTCCTGAGACGGTCGGCCAAACTGGATCACTTGTCAAGTCTGCTGCTGAAACGGCAAATTCAGGGTTACCGTGGCTTCTCTCGGCTCCACGATCGGCCTGTTAATCATTTCACATTCGTTCTGTCGCACGTGCTCCTCGTTCATCTGTGAAACCTCCGTGGAACCTGCTTCAAACCCGGGCACAGTGTTGGCTACATGCACCACGTGGACCTTGTTTCTCCCTTTTTTACTGAGGATGCAGCTGAACACCTTCTTGAAGCCCTTGCGGAAGTGCTTGGACACCAGAGCATACACGATGGGGTTGACGCAGGAGTTGGCGTAGGCCATGCAGTGGGAGAGCAGCCTGAAGGCGTATGTGGTCTGATTGAATGGGAAGTCTCCATACAGGTAGCACAGTATCACCACATGGTATGGCAGCCAGCATATGCAGAAGAGCACGGTGACGATGATGATCATTTTGGTGACTTTGCGTTTGGCCCTTTTGGATTCGGACATGCCGTCTAAAGGATCAACAGCCGTCCACAGGTACTTGATGGTTCGAGTGTAGGAGAGGCTCACGATGAGGACGGGGATGACATAGCCGAACAGGAAGGTGCACGTGTCCAGCACCTTGCGGTTTTGCTCCTCCCAGCCGGGGATGCACACGGTGCTGTTGTTGTACTCAATCAGGTCATAGTAGCTAAGATAAGGGCCTGCAAAGACCAGGGAAAGACCCCAGATAATCACCATGGCAACCACTGCATTGCAAGGGGTTCGCAGCTCTCTGGAGCGCAGTGGGTAGCGAATGGCCAGATACCTAAAAAGAGAAAAAATAATGAGTGTACTCACTTGTAATCAAGACCTAGACCACATTAATACTGGTAATTAGTGGCCATGCTGAGCTAGTGCGGTACAATATGATTACATTATGCTTTGTTTGCTGATTTTCCACTGAAACGAAATGAAAGTGTCATATCAAAGTCTAAAACATCAGCAAACTGTTAACTAGCGACCGGTGTTGTTTACTCTGTGCTGCTGCAGTATTCTTTCTTGTAGGCTCATGAAGGGAGAAAAGAAGTAGCAGCCAAAAAGCAAAATTCTGTAGTGGAGCGAAGTGGATGATGAAGTGAAAGAAGCAACACTAGAATTTAAAAATAACTCTATCAAAGGCATCTGTCCACAGAGTGGCCCAATAACTGATCAGTTAGGATCCATCACCCGATTGATACACACACCGTTAATAACAATTATTTTTCCCCATTTTTAATGTTACATAAGTGAAAGTAAGAAGGCATTGAGAGCAAAATTCACATAAAATATCAAATGAACAAGTCTTTAGGGCACAATTATGGTCCCTGTGGGTGTTACACTATAACAAATTACACTGTAAGATAATTAATTTTGATGCATTCATGTGTAATTTTACCATGGAGCTGATTTTAATTATTTTATATACTGTTAGATAATTTAATTTTCAAATATGCTGTGTTTTTTTTTATGAGACCGCATTATATTTTGTATGCAGTCTTAATTTGTCACCTAACCAATTGAATAAATCTTTCGTAGTAGAAAGAATAGAAACAGTTACTGGTTAAATGTTTTGTTGCTTCATTTTAAAGGCTCAACGCACTGAAACCAGTGATGTTTCTACATCTGTTGTCGCAACAATGATGAAAATAGATTTTGGATGTTTAAAAGGAAAAATCTTTGTCGCCTAATTGGATCCTTTTTCCTTAAATCAGATTTCAGTGACTCAACAAAATTACCCTCATTCATGTTAGCAGTCCTGCTAGTAAGCACACATTTGCCTGAGAAACACTGTGTTGAGTCTGAACTTAGAAAAAAAATTCAGAGGATGCAACATTTTCATAGGTTCCAACTGGCATTTTCAAAATAAAAGTCATTTACTCAATACATCACCACTATTCATATTTAGAGATTTACCTTGTAAACACTTTTGGTCATTTCACCAATGGTTCAATCATGTGAGAGGAGATTATAGGAAAACCCACTCTCCAGTAATGATGCTGCCACCCCCATGCTCATTATTATCTCACAATGAAGGTTCTGCTTGTTGGTGTCCCTGAGTGAAAAACACCTTAGAAAATATGTAAATCTGCCTGCATTATTCACACAGAGGGGTTTTAGGATTTTCAGTGGGGTCTGATCTTCCATGAATCCCATGGTAAACTCACATTAATAGGAGAGAACGCAAGCATGCTTAGTCCTGTGGCTTCTGATTTTCCTGAGCACGTACGCAATACAAGCACAAATCCCACCAGATGCTACCATGAAGAAGAAAAAAAACAACCCTGATGTTTCCATGGCACGTCTCGGTTTTCACGTATTACTTCTGAAGTTACTGCCTCATTTTCCGCTTGTTTCTTCATCTTTGGATTCACAACATTCGCCATCTTCAACATGCTGCTATACAGTATGTTCTCGAAGGGCGGGGGGGAGGAGGATACTAAAGGTTCTGCAGCCTTTATTGCCCAAGGCAGGGATTCTGGATAAAGCAGCAAATCCATGTCCTCACTTCCACATTCGGAGGATCCTTCAACCAGCTCACGATAAACAGAGAAAATAGCTTTTCTGAGAAATGGAGCCAGAGACGCTTATATTTGCGATGAATGGCAAAAAACAACCACTTAAAGTTTGAACCTACTTGATGGGAGTCGAAGTGGTTCGGACAACTATGAGTGCTCAGAATTTTTTTTTTCTCCAGCTGAAGGTTAAAGATTTATCTGAGTCTGCTCATGTCGACAAGAGGATTTTTGCTATTCTAAATGACACTCTACTGCATCAGGAACCAATTAAACTGCAAAAAGAGACAGATTGTGGAAATATCTAATGAAAGTAACGCTGATTCAGTCTCTGTGATATCGAGCCATGACTCAGTTGTGTGCTTCACAGAGTACTGACTCAACACAGATGCTGTTTCAGATGCTTGGCCATGCATGCATGAAAAACTCCATGGTGTCTTTATCATGCATATTTATTTTCAAACTGCAAGCACAAATGCACTCATTGATTAAACCCAATAAAGCAGAATGTTTTGTGCCATGTTTGATATTTATCTGCCATAAAAAAAACACAGGGGCAGTTGGTATCACGCTGCAGTAGCAGATCCTTTTAAAAGGCTTTTGTAACTCTGTGTGTGCTTCTCTTTGTTCAGGCTGAACTGTGATTGAATCCCAGCTGGGAATTCCTGGTTTAAAGTGTAACTGTAAGCTGTTGCCTTTTTTCTTCTTCTTTTTTTTTTTTTTTTGATGTATCGCACAGGGGCTGAGGAAGAAAACAGCAGAAATTCATTAACCTCCCGATCTCACATGTTCCTGCTCTTTTCCAGACCGAGGAGGAAATGGCTATTGAATCCTCTACAGAGTAAACATAACCGGTGTGAACAGAGGCTGTCTGCTGCAGAGGGCAGCTGCACACACCTGACTGTCCATATTGACTGAGCCCATAATGTTGCCCAACAACTATAATGACGGCTTAGAGCTTACTCTGCCAGGGGTGTCATTTTCTGCCAGGGATATTGCATGATTGTCTCATAAGATATTCAATTAGGGATTCAGCCTCCCTGTGAAGTCTTATGGGCCGTTGACTAATTCTATTAATCTCTTTCTCTGGGGTCTGGCTGTCCTTGATGTTCCCATCTTCAGATGTGATTCAGATGCACCTTTTTTGTGAAGCAAACGCAAAAATAACAGAATTCATAGCACGTCTAGATAAAGAGTGGGCTATTAAAGCCCTCCTTTTATGCTTTGGTTAAGAAATTCTTGAAGCCTGTTATTCTCACAGTTTAAAAAAAGACATCGAAAATGACACATGCACTATGTCATGTCTCCTTTTGAATCTAAATTGTCTTCAGATGTCACTCTCCGTCTTGAACACGGCATTTTTGATAATTGCATGGCTTTTAAATGCAAATGAGTCTTACGTGACTTTACCTCCTTGGCTGATCACACAACTCTATTCCTGTTCAGCTTAAACACCACTGTAAATGTGACATAAAGACCACAGGATCGCCGCAAATTTGATTAAACAACAGCTTCATATTATGCGTCATTTGCGAGAATAGCTTCTGTTGTGTTTTTGCCAGAGGCTGATTAAAAGCACCGGTATGAAATGCTCTTTTTTTTTTTTTTTAAACGGAAACTGAATTTGGTGCCATGATGACTTTATTATGCGTTAATGGTGAGCAACAGCAAATTCATGACACATGAAACACCCGCTGCACTGCATTTAACTGGGTGCTGTGATGGGAGGAAAACAGCAGTAAAACGGTTTTCCCTCGGCACAAACAAAGCTCTCTCTCAAAATTAACTGCTGAAATTAGTGTTTGCGCCTCCGCATTACTAGTATGCACCTCCAATAATCTTTTTTATTGCCCTCCTTTACGGATTCATACCACTGAGCATCGCAATTCATTTCCTCAAATGATTAATTTATGCCCTTGAAGTGCTCAGTTGTTTTTTTGTTCTCATCTCGAGGCATCCGAATACAGCATTAAGAAAGAGTTTATAATATACTGGAATGCATCTGTATTAAAAAACACTCTGCTATGTTGAATAGATGTTTGAGAGTGAGTCGGCTGTGAAAATATTTTATACTATAAATCATCTAGGTTAGTTTGAAATAAATTATGAGCATACTAAGAAGATAAATGGAATAAATGTCAGGACTGCGCGATTAATCTTAAAGAATAAACGTAATGCACAATTAATGCATGAAATAATAATTCAAGGAGGATGACTGATTGAATTTGAGGCTAGGAATTGCTAGAACAGGTGTGTAAGCGAGTGGATTAGTCATTTGAGTGGGTGATTTCTAGTCTGACACCACACATTATTGCTACAAAGAAAAAGAAAATCATCAAAAGGTTCTCCTCCTTCCCCCTGACATTCATCACAGCCTGTACATTCCTGACAGCCAGTGTAACACACACAAGAGATACAAGAGGGTGAGTAACAGCAGCATGTTAATAATTAACAGTTACGATCAAATATTCATTTATGTCAAGCAGAAAAAGTCAGATGTGGTCTGATTTCAGCTTCTCGAAAGTGAGGATTTGCCACTTTTCTCTGTGATCTTTCTCAAGTGAATACCTTTTGGGTTTTGGGTAGTTTTTACTTCAACATACCAACAGCTTAAAGATGCCACCTTATTGTGAGCATCCAATTCTGTGACATTATGATGCAATGAACAATTTAAGGTGGAGTAAGCATTCCCCCCCCCCCCACCAATACACTTTTTGTCAAATTCAGCAAATGTTCCCTTACAGTCAGCTCGCTGTCCATTCTGTGTTTTAACCCTGACCTTATAAAACTCCATGAACTTGACAAACCAATATAATGTACACCAATCAGGCAGAACATTATGACCACCTGCCTAATATTGTGTTGGTCCCCCTTATGTGCGAAAAAATGCTCTGAACCATTGGGCATGGATAAGAGGACCTCTCAGGATGTCCTATGGGGTGTGGAACCAGGACGTTGGCAGTGGATCCTTTGGGTGCTCTGGCTTGTGCAGTGGGGCCTCTGTCAATCAAACTAGTTCCACTGCATCCTGTTGATGCTTGATCACAATGGGGGTGTAGGAAGTTTGGAGGTCAAATCAACATGTTGGTCCATTGTCATGTTCCTCAGCATGTTCCTGATTGTTTGATGTTGTTTCCATGTGGTGGGGTGCATTTTTCTGCAGGGGTAGGCCAGTGACATTTGGGATTTTCACTTGCATGAGGGAGTGTGCTTGTTGTGGGACAATGTTTATTTGGGTGTCTAAGTCTCATCAACACGAATGTCAAAATCCAAGGTTTTCCATCAGAACACCACATAGTACCAATATGATCAATGTTATTCACCTCACCTGTCAGTGGTCATAATGTTGTGACTGATCGGTGTATAATATATGTTTTCTTCAGCACTGCCTCCAAATATGAATTATGAGCACAAACAAATACTGAATCTATTGTGGAAAATGTAGTTAGATCCATATATATTCCATTTTGTTTTCCTTCTATGTAAATTATGGCTTTTGCACCATAAATTGATGCAGGACATAAAGTGTTTGAAAATGATTGTGCACATTCATGCTTTTGCACAGGACAAGGGTAAAAAAAAGGGCAATAGGTGCAGAAGAGATGGTAAATCTGGTAAATGCTAACTATCTAAATATGCTAATTAGCCAAATATTATCAGTCTTTCTCCATTTAATTGGTTGTTTACAAAAAATAATGGCTTTTTGCAGCAGGAGGCAAAGAGCTGCATCGGAGATGGAGCTCTAACAATCATCTCGCCTGTAAAATGCCACATACTGGGATTGTACAATTCAATATTTTCTCCTTCGGGATTGACAAGCAGTGACGAACTACCTGTCGACGGACACGGCGGCCAGCGTGAAGCTGCTGGCGTACATGGTGAGGTTGATGAAGAAGTGGACCACTTTGCACATGAAGGAGCCGAACACCCATCCCTCCAGGGAGTAGATGGTGGCTTGGAACGGGACGCAGAAGATGATGAAGAAGAAGTCGGCCACGCTCAGGTTGAGTATGAACAGGTTGGTGGTGTTGTATCCCACCTGCCCGCTCCGCAGCAGCACGGCCAGCACCAGGCTGTTGCCGATGGTGCCGAGCAGGAATATGAGGGAGAAGACCACCGAGACGATCACACTGGTGGGGTTCAGCTGGTAGCTTTCGGATACATTGGCCTGCCCTCCTGGCCTGCCGAAATCCTCGAAGTCAGACATTTTGGAAGTCTGGAATGGGAGAAGAAAGAAAGGTCAAGGGGATTCTAATCACCATTTAGGAGCTTTTGGATGTTTTATAATCACCTCTGTAAACATGTATCTTTCCCAATCTCATCTCAGTGGAGATAGGATTATGCACTGGTGGTCAGTGTTGACAGAAAAACACAGTAACTCACTCAGATGTGGTTTTAAAGTTCCAATCAGTCGCCAAGCCTCCATGTGCCAGATGTTATTTTTTTAATCGGAATTATTCCCAGTTGAGTCACACATACCAACGAGACAAGGGTGTGCGTTTTTAATTGGCTGATGATATTTTGTCACATGTGCACTGGGAATATTGTGCCACTGGGGATGTTTATTCGCAAATAATGTTGCAGAGCTTGTACATCCAAGGTTTGAAATTGCAACTGAAATGAAAATGTGTACTTTTTTATTACATTGTTGCATTATTTTTATGAAATCTCCAGTCAGCTCAGCATGAGGAGAAAGAAGGTGAAAATTGAATGGCTACAAGCTAGAAGGTTTCTCAGAAGAGTGGCCGATTCAGCCCCTCTTAGCCTCTAATTCAAGGAATTGGGTTTTAAACCTGCAGCTGTGTGAGTGCTACCCTCTGGTTAAACTCGCTTGCTGAAATTGAAAAGAGCTCAGGCTTGGGAACCTTTGCTTTCAGCCGAGACGACATCAGAAGCGATGATTTGTTCGTGATGAGCCGAAGTGTGCAAAGGTTTCAGCCCGTCAGTGTGCTGTAATAATGCTGAATTGGAGCTCCTGACGTGCTGCAGTTTCACAAGGTGGTGTTTGCGGTGACGTCAGCGTGCACTCTCTGGCTTTCTTTTTTTTTTGGTCAGATTTTCATATTGTAAGTGGCACAAAATTGAGGCTTGAAAGTGAAGAGGCGCTCTTAATGGTAACTCGCAGACACACGCACAAAGCAGCATAATGTCTCCACAACCTTTTATTTATTCCCATCTGTCTTTCAGAGGGTTCAATTCTGGATTAAAAGAAAAAAAACAGTTGAATTACATGTGTGGTTTGGTTATTTTTCTAGCTGTCAATGCTGCCAGTGTGTTGTTGTCAGGAACTGGGTGGCAGTATTGAATGCCAGTGAGGCTTTAATTGACAAAGCAGCTGCACAGACAATGCGAGGGCTTTTTCAATACAAAGCACATCCAATTTGGACTCCTGTGCTTCAGAGTTTGAAGTTTTACTTAAATATGGTGATATCTGGATCCCAAAAGCCAAGAATTCTAGATTTACAGCACATTTCCTTTGATGCTCTCTCAGGTGTCTTTTGTCTTTGGAGCCAGCATCAACTCTGGAGGTAACAGTGAGGGAGCAGATGCAGTGTACTGTTTTTCAAGTGCATTTTAACCAGCTTTTCATGCTGGAAAAAGGAAATGTTCCAACAGAGAAGACTTCAAAGCCACGCTTTCTCACTGATCATGAGTGTGGCGTTTGTTCCTGAATGAAAAATCGACTGTATTGACAAAAAAAAAAAGCGTGTTTTATCGCCTTCAAGCAGTAGGTCACCTATAGAAATGCCAATTTTGTTGTTTTGTCATAGCGTTTTTGTGAGAAAACGGGCCGGTCAAGTTGAGTGGAGCCATCTAACACAAAAACATCCATCCAAAGCTGCTATTGTCTTCATTACCACGAGAGAATGTGTCTTGTGTTTGTAATTTCCAGTCGTGAAAGTGATGACAGAACAGAAACAAACCCGCATTGTTGATAATATCACTGCAAAGCCACAAGCATCACCGGTTTAAAGAAGGGAAGGAACCAGAATGACTTTTTAATGGATCCACTCTAAAGTAAGGGAGCAGCTTGATTAGTATTAAACTGAGGATGCATGATTGAAAGTTGTTAATTATCCTACCCTAAATTAAAAGCCAGATAAGAAAGACATGCCGCATGATTAATGCATGATTCATGTCTGTGGCAGCGCAAATGTGAAATCTGCTTGTAAAATTCATGGAGCTGAGGTGACACTGCTGCTTTGAGAAGCTCATTTTGTTTTTGGTAGCCTGTCTAGAAATGATGAAGAAATCAGTCAGCAATGAAGAGAATGAACACATCGTAAATGCAGGTGATAAATGCAGATATTTTACATTGTTTTAAGTCATCCTCTGGCTTTGATTGTTTCCATTCATCAAGTCTCAGCAAAAGAACCAGCTCAGAATGAATTATTAAACATTATTAAACTTTAAACATCCTTTGAGTGTCAGGCTGTATCTCCAGCCCATGTGCAGGATCGTGACTGGCGGCAAAATGAAGATGATCACACTCAATGACGGATAAATGACACTTCAAGTGGAGAGAATAGAAGTAGGAATACATTCTTATTAACCTTACACAGAGGCAGGGGTATGATATCAGCTGGCTGTTGCAGCAGAGGAATTTTCTCCATGAAAGACTTTAGCAGTCATGGTGTGGCCAGTTCCCTTTTTCACCTCTGCTATAAGGGAAGGCAGCCGAGAATGGTATTACATTTCCAGCCGCACGACTCAAGCTCCAGTCAGCACAGAACATGTTAAAGTCCCACTGGGATCAGAGTGAGCGGGGGGAGATATAGACAGACAGGAGCTTTATGATGTGGTAACAGAGCATGCGGGAGCTGACAGGTTGTAAAAAATCGCAGACTTTGGTTGATCTCTGTGGGATGGATGTGAAAGTATAATTAGATCTTTTTTTTTTTAAACAATGAAAACAGCTGAACCAGCGAGGGAGGAAGGAAGGAGGAGTGTGATGAAGATGTAGCACAACCCAAAACCAGACTCTGTGGGGGAACATCTTCATTTTGACAAGCATTGGAATCAAAACAATGAGCACAAATCATGGTTTGCATCTTTGCCTGTAAACAACAGAGCTAAATCCCTCGGCCTCATACCAGGGGGACGCTCAACAGCCAAACTTTAAAAACCAAGAAGAAACATTTGTGCATCCTCTCACCAAGTGGTTAAAATGATTGTAAATCTGAGCTGCAAATGCTCAATAGATGGGTATTTCGCTTATGCACAAGCAGCAGGATTAGCATGCAGATCATGCAGAGTGATAAACCTACCAGGCTGATGATAGGTGGACAGTATCCAGAAGCTTCAGGAACGACACTCCCAGCAGACCTGCTCTGTGAGGATGCTCATCCTCTTTGCAATGACGCCTCTGTTCATCCAGTGTTCATCGCTATCTGCACTGTGTTGCTGGTATCTTACGTGTTCTCCACACACTCTCTCTCTCTCTCTCTCCCCCCCCGCCTCCACCCTCCACCCTCCTCTCCTCACCATCCTCCACCCCCCCTCTGGTGAGGACTCCTCCTCCACATTCACTTTAATGTTCACACTTCACTGCAGAAAAAGGATTGCAGAGCGAAGGTATGGAAGGAGGCTGCGGCGCCGGGCAATGTATTCACAATCACTGCATAATGAGGAGGTGCACTTATGGATGATCTCCTGAGCAACACTCACCTCTTTTTTTTTTTTATCCAATCAGCCTTTTCCTCAAATGCATTCTTATCAATCTTTAACATGACTTGTTGTGCAGTGAGTTGAAGCATTGTCCTATTTCACTTTAGCCAGTCAGTTCACCGGGGACATGGGGGGAAAAATAATAGATCTATTGTCCATGTGCTGTTGGAGCTTTAATTAGTGGGTAACTCTACTTCAGCATAAGGCTTTCAAAATTAAAGCATCCATGCCAGAGACATCCAATATGCTGACTACTTCTTTAGAAACCTCTGTGTCCCAGAGGAGGAAAAAAACTCTGAAAATCACTTCTTTCTTCAAACAATTGTTCTCCACTGTTGCAAAGCAATTTCTATTCACCGAACACCTTGCTTTGTAATTACGAACACATTTCTAACTCAATAAACGCCAGATTGTTCAAAACAAGAGAGCCACTTGTGGAATTTTTAATATATATAATCAAATACAGCTTCATATTCACCTGCAAGGTTTGATTTCAAAATCACACAGTGGCTTGGGTCGCACATTTTAGGCTTGAAAACATTGTTTTAGGGGCATCTTTATTCATCAAGACAGTCTAAAAGAGAGAAAGACTCCATGTATCACGCACAAAAACATGTGTATTTTGTTTGCTATTGTCCTGATCTGTCTTTTCTAGAGCTCGTCTTTGTTCTGCTGTTGCATCTACTGTTCAATGCAATCCTTCATTGTATGCATTCAGTCAGTGTGCAGCTGTGAATTGAGTGGGAGAGGTGTCAAATTGCAGATTGTCTCTGTGCATGTTTTTATATTGCACTAACGGAGATCCAAACAAATATGTTTCAATTGAATTGGATTTAAGTCAGGTGTAAAATTAAATGCTTTGAGAATCGGTGAAGAGTCGAGTCGGCTTCTTGAATAATTCCAGCAGGGGACAACAGTGACTCACGCCACAGAGAATAGGCAGACATGACCAATGTCAGTGATTGCTCATTGTGAGCTATGATTCATAAAAACCATCTGCTAAATAAAAGGCCCCGAGGTGACAAATTGAATCTGTGATACAGTATTAAACAATGGGTGTAGGTGTCATTTTCAGCAGTGCAACATGTGTTTTTATTTGTCCTACTCCTGACACATTTGTTTTGCGCTTTAATCAGGATGCTTCCTCCTGTTCTTTTGACCCAGTCATTGCACCTCATTGCACCTCCATCAAAGCGCAGCATCACCTGCACTTCTGCATGCCCACTCCTTGTTATCCCGCTATCTTCTCATTCAATTTATTTACATGCTGCTTCGACCATAAGCCCACATGAGTCATTCAAGCTTCTGGGCATCATCTCCATCTCCACCACTTTCCATGGTGAGTGGAAAACTTTTCGGCCAGATGAACTATAGGCTCTGGTGTGGGCTGCCCTCCCTGCGGTGCCTGAAGTTGGCTCGGAATCCAGAATCAAGCAACATTCAGATGAACCCCCCCTTGGACCCTCAGCGTGACACATTTCTGCCTCTTCTTGTTGCAAACTCGAGCTCTGACAAGCTGTCTGCGCCGCTGTCAGCCACCATCTATCAGTGGACTGGAGTGACACTGGGTCAGACACAACAGTGGGACAGAGCGTCGCGGCCACACAGACCAACCACAAACATGTTTTCTCATCCGTTGCTTTACATTACTGTGATTTATTCGACTGTCATGATGTCGGTGTCTTTTTGCCCTTATGGTTGAGATCCCTCCCTAGTGGCTGATTTAGCGGCTAATAACTCATCTTTGTGTATAAAAGTATATATCTAGATTTCTTTTCCCATAAAAATAATGACTTCCCTTGTGCAGATCTGTGACGTCAAGTTGTAACACTGGAGTAATTCAGCCACATACGTTCCAACTAGACTCTGATTCCAAAGAGGAATAATGACACTGAAAGCCCCACCGTGCAAGCTGACCCTCACTGCAAGTATGAATCTGTGTTTTTGAGATCATCAGAAAGCTGCAGGTTCAAGGTAGAAATGCTCAACCGAAGCACCGACTGCTTATTTTGCTCAATGAGCTGCATTAAAAGGAGCACTGTGTTTACTTATTTATATGTTATTCATACTGTTTATACTGCCCTTACCACTATTCAACCCTACCTGTGCATGCACATTTGTCTTCTACAATCTTCTATTGTATCCAGAGCTATTATATGCATAGTGTGTTATTGTATGCACTGTTTATACTTTATATAATGCACTATACTGCTGTTTATGCACTTCTGGTTATGCTCAACTGTGTTTTTGTGCAATAAAGTTGAATCTAATCTGATCTAATAAGGTGGGAAAATAATCACTGCAGGGGTCTAATATACAACATCAATCTTGTGCATCATCTTCTCATTCATTAAACCTAACTGTTGACACTGAATTCCGAACACACCAGGCCGACCCCAGTTGAGATAGAATTCCTTATGTTCCGTATGTAACAAGACCACCCCTAATTAAAAAGGGAGGGTGAGAACAATAGCCGAGGCTAACAGCTTAGTTGGGACAATGATGGATTCTGGCCTTGGCGTAAGGCAAATTACCATTCAGGAAAATACCTCTGGGGTGTTGGTTCGTGTGAACATTTCCATGGCAACTGCAGATGGATCAGTATGAAAGGGACGGCGAAAACACAGGATTGATTTTCACCCAGAATGCGAGGGGTAGCGTGACATTTTACAGAGTAGTCTACATAGTAACGCAGCAAAGTAGTGAATTATTAACAGGCGGCTTGGGGGCTAACAGTAAAAACATTTCACTTCTGCTTACTTAGATCTCAGACATCTCTTTGTAGGCTTCTCTGTATTGGAACAGCCTTCTTTTACTGTTCACCAGCAACAAGTGACACTCATTTGATAAAAAAAAAAAAAACTCATCAGCTGTTTGCATCCTTGACATCCTAACAAGCCAGCAGCCCACCATACTGCCTTTTGATTAATTGTAATATGCATGTTTTTGTCAGAACTATGCTGCGTACCAGTGAAATAGACACTTCCTGAACTAATTAAAGCAGAATGAGGTGAATCCCTTGTGCTCGTAGCCTGGTCGAATAACACACAGAAATGACAAGCAATCATCCTATAATGAAACTGTGACAAACATACCGATGGACTCATTATCCCGAAGAGCCAACAACTCTAAAGAAATGACATGTTCTCAACTTAGTTGTTTTCAGCCTTATAAATTAGCCTTTTGCTCAGGCGTGAAAATAAAACAATAATTTGATATTGATGTTTTACAGTAGAAATCAATTAAATGGCTTCATGCCGCACGTGATCCTGCTTTATTGGCCCTCCTGTCAGCAGAGGAGATCGCCGACAGAGATGGCCTCGGAGGAAATTAGGGGTGCATCAAAGGTGAAGTGTCAAACTGACATTCTTACCTTGCCTCATGATCACCGGGGTGCTCATATGATCTGGAGCCTGCTGTGCACGGACTCTGGAGAAATAAGTGCCTGCATCGTGCAGACGGATCAATCGGCCAAGGCTGGTGATGAAAGGAGAGGTTTTGCCGGAGACAGTGCAAATATTAGAATTTGAAAATATTGCATTTCAGAGGGAGTCCTGCTGAGAAAATCCTTCATAAATAAAAAAAAGGTACTGGTTCTTCAGAAAAAAAAGGGTTTATTCCATGTTACATGATGTACTGCTGCACAGATCTGTATTCATTGTATGCGCGTTCACATTCAGTCACCTTTGTGCCTAGTTTTTACCACAAGACATTACATGCTGACAGCCAATTTATCCATGAGCAAGAAAAGCAGTACAAATCTGAGGGATTTGCCCTGTATGACGTTTTTGACAGCACCACTGTGTGTTAGACTGATGTGTATTGAATTTCTCCATGTTATGTCTTTTTCCGCAAAGGTCAGTAAAATGCACTGCAAATAAAATGTGTTTTATGGTTTCTAACTTGGTTTCTACAATAAAGGAAGGCAGCTGTATTTGTACAGCACATTTCATACACTGGTGCTTTGCAACATAATAAAATCACAGCAAAAAGCACATATTTTACATTATGAACAAACTAAATGATTTGCAGTTTCAAAATTTGCAATTGAAAATAGCCAAAGTGCAGAGATGAGATGCACCGATCAAATAATTATCTGGAATTGAGTTACAATAATTGTGCACTCATTAGAGGCAGAGTAGGAAGTGTAGAAAAGAAAAGTTTGTCGCTTTAATTTGAAAGAGTCGTCGCTTGTCTAACCTCAACTGGGAGGTTCTTCAAGGTCTGTGCTGCATGACAACAAACCACTGCTTCAACATGATTTGTTGTAATTCTTAAAAGGACCAATAAGCCTGATGTTCTCAGGGTATTAGAAGGTTTGTATGGCACAAGCTTGTCAGAGATGTATTTAGGCACTAAAGCCACACAGTGACTCATGCACAAGTAGTAAGATTTTGAAATCTATTCTCTGATGGTCATATGGTCATATTTCCTCGTTTTTTGGCAAGACCTGAGCAGCTGCATTCCTTATATTCTCAAGTTGCTGAGCAGCTTGTTTCAAAAGCCCCGTGAGAAAGCCACTGCAATAATCTAATCTACTGGAACTAAAGGCGTGGGCGAGCCTTTCAAGGTCTTCCTGTGATGACACTCCTCTGACTGATTTGATGCGGCCATGAAAATTCCAATCAAAGTCTAGGATGACACTGAGATTTCTTGCTCGACACTTATTTACAGAGAGGGACGCTCAAGGTATGAGATATTCAAAATTCAAGAGTTGTTCATTGTCACATGCGTGGACAGTATGTGCAGCAAAATGTAAGCTGACTGTTCCACAAGGCTGTGCAGTAACAATAAGACAATACAGAAAACATTCTTTAATAATAATACGAAGAAAAAAGAAATATCATAGATAATAAAAGAGGTGGAGATGGTGAAGCTGAAGTAAAGTCTACATTCTGCAAGAGTTTTGTGTGTGTGTGTGTGAGTGTGTGTGTGTGTGTTGTTGTGCAATGCATTGGAGTGTGGATGGATGTGTGTGTGCATACAGCTATATACCTAAAGGTTATATACTTGTGTACACTGATCCAATGTGCTGACAAATGAGGTGCTATGATTTGGAACTGAGGTCAAAGCTCCTGACTGCATCAGGGAAGAAGTCAGGAACTTCTTCAGCAGCTCTTCTGTCTATATGTCTTTCTTTGGCCCAATGGAAGACAGTCATGTCCGCCTTAACGCTATTTAGTTGGATAAAATCTTGCTGCATCCAGTTGCTGATTTGATCAGTATAGTGACACATTAGTTCAACAGGTTTATAATCACCTGGTAAAAGTGATGTGTATAATTGTGTCTCATCTGCAGAATTATGGTAGTAAACGTGATGATTTTTTATTATTCGGCATAAAGGGAGCATATACAGATTTAACAACAGAGGTCCCAAAATGGGCCCCTGTGGAACCCCGCATGCCATGGTTTGTTTTGATTCACAAATCATAAAAGCTTAAGTAAATAAAAAGTAAATTATTGTTTCCACACCTCCATTCAAACCAAGCGACCAGCTCTGCAGCTATAAATGAAGCTAACTGTGAGGTGCCAAAAACTGCAGTTCATCGAATGACCACTTGAAGCTGGTTCCGAAACCGAGTCAATCCCCATAGACCACAATGTTAAAATGCTCATTTTTACAGCAGGGATAAACATGTTTACAGCCCGGCACAGAAAACAGTTTTGGTCTCTAAAGCTAGTTTTCTTGCTCATTACAACTGTACAGAAGGTGAATATTATTATAATTTAGCTTTTTAAATTGTATTAAGGCTTAAAGTTGTGCTTAACTAAGGGCATTTCTGTTCTGAGTGACAGGTGGGTACCGTTGCCAGGTATTTTACCCAGACATGTTGCATGGCCCGCCCCATCTCCATCTCCATTTTTGCATTAGCTGGGGCCTAATAGGGCTGCCAAGACAGACGTCAACAGCCACCACTCTAACCTCTCTTCAGAAAATCTGTGGGTGATGTCACCGTGGATTTATAACTACTTGCAGAGACTTCAGGGCTACATTCAGAGGTCCAGTTATTACTGGTTCATCTAAAAAAAAAAATGAAGTGATGCTACAAAGAAAACAGAAATTCATTTCAAGATGCTCACACGGCACGAATGGCACTAATCTTACAAGTGAAGTATCCATGTAAAGAGGAAACGCTGAAGCATCCACTTTTGAAAAGGAGATCACTTAGAAGGAAATGGGAAGGGGAAAAAATAGGGCAAGAAGCTGATTGGAAGTAATGAGAACCTGACCAGCTACAGATAGCATTTTATATCAGTTTTTCACAACACAACAATAATGCTATCCTTTACATATTTCTAGAAGGGAATTCACTGAATAAGGGAAACTATGTTTTAGATAAATATGTAAAATATGTCTCATGAGAAGATGGCTAGAAGAGAATATTATTTTGTTTTGGCTTCCTTGCTGGCTGCTCAGATGAAAGACACAGTCAGTGCCAGTGATTACCAGCATAACATGGCTGCTCAAACATTTGGGAGGATTAAATGATTTTTAAAAAAGAAATGTTGTCTCAGACATGGGAAACTGGCATGCATCCTCTTTCACATTTGCATATACAAAATCTATTCTGATACACTATAAAGCGCTTTTGATTGATAAAAAGTCCCAAAAAGATCTAGCCATGCTGGCAGCAAAGCTCTAGGATTGGCCTCAGCTGTTCAATATGTTTAGTGCCAATTAGCAAATGTAATTTAACATGCTTAGTGAAGATAGTGGTGGTTCATCAACAGGTTATCAACGACATCGTGAGCATTTTAACACAGCGGTTTAGCTTGAAGCGCTGCAGAACTGTTTTTACTCTCTTTTATCAGAGTGCATGGATGAAACTGAATTTAAATGAGAATGTCTTTTGTGAGAGTACGAGAGGTACATTTCTAAAAGAACACACCGCTGAAGTGAATCTTTTTTTGAGTCTTAGGTGTTGAAACACCAAAAGCTGCTTCACCAATCTTCGCAGGGAGCTCTGGGAACCGTGAGTCAGAGGAGTGTCGGATAAGAAAAAAAGAAATCTAACGCACTTCTCAAGACTCATTACCACGGCAAAATAAGGTTTGGTTTCAGTTTGGAATTGCCAAAGGATAGCAGAGTAGCCACAGGTCAGCCCAGGTATACGCTGTATATCATTATCCCCTTGTTGTCATAGAAACCGATGCAGATGGTATCGTGTCTACTTAATGCTGGGCTCAACAAATTTGTCTTGGGGTGTGCATCTGCTTGGGTTGTTTTTCAGTGAGCTGGCCTTTTTTTAAGGTACAAAAAAAGAAGCTCTGCAGGCAGGCTTTTCCTCCAGAGTGCTCTTTTTTTAAGCAGCTTCTTAAGGTTCAGAATTTTTTTGCAGTTTCACTTACTGAAACCTGACAGCTGAAAGAAAATGTTAACCCACATCGCATTATGCTGCCTCCAAGGTAACCAAACTGACTGAAAACAGGAGAAACATCATCACTGTCCTGATCACGACATTAGGATTACAGGTTTGCTGCTTGGCACCTCTGTCACCTCGCTGCAGTAAAACACCAATTTCCACCACTTCCCGCTTCATATTCCATTTTCGTTCACACTATAAACGCCATTACTGTCATTTGTTCAAGCGCCCAGCTCGGCATTCGAGTCCACTTTAACATGATTCAGACTCAGCTCTACCAAATGACACCAAAGTCGTGATTATATGGATTGGCAGTGTCTTTCAAAAAGCCTATGAGACCTTTATTTTGTCACCCCAATCTAAAATGTCTAAAGGTGCAAAACAGTGAATGCTTGGCCTCATGCAGAATCTTTCAGCAAAACCTCGCCGCTGATTGACGTAACTGATTAGCAGGGAAATGAAGCGCTCCTTCAGCTCAGAGACACCACTTCAAACAAAACATCATCAAAACAACAGATGGACATCGCTCTCAGTGCCATGATGAAATGATTGCCACTGCATAATTAACATGCTAGGAGGAGATATTAACAGACGGAGGAAAGTTTACAGGAACGCTTGGCGGAGCTTGAATTTAGAGCTACCTTCGTCATCGGAGAGATTTCCATGTGATAGCTACAATGCTGCCGTCATGTTACGAATACTGTTGATTCAAATATTTGTCCTAATGTCTGATGTACAAGCCACAGAGTTCTTTTTCCTGGTAGCTTACTCGGGCATCTGCAGTCACTGAGGACATCATGAACACACAGATGACTGAAAACACTGAAATCTGCCCTCGGACAATGTGAAGAACACTGTGCAACCAATACTCAGCCTCAGCTGTTTATTAAAGTCTATGATTAAAAACAAAAAAAGTCATTGTTGTTATAATTAAACCTGAGCCAGAACTTGCTTTTACACAGAAAGCTGTTTAGGTGTACTCGTGTTTTAACAACACCATCAGTGCAGTGAATCTACTGTGCAGAATATTACATTTAGCTGTTGTTCATGTTGATTCTGACGTCACCATTCTCGAGTTCTTTTGTTTGCTTGACACCTACAGGTTGTGATGTATCACTGATGAATAATGAAACTGGATGTTTTCCCGCAAGCTGACTTTTTCCGTCTTTCGGTGGCAGCAGATACATTTTCAACTTTACTCCATGAAGTAATTCCACCTGAAGGATTGCATCATTCAGCTGAAGTGCAGCATGCACAGTTGCTGAAATGGCTGCAGACTTTTCGCTTTGTTTTCCTAATTTATCACTAAGAATCAGTTGTGCATCTTTTGTACACTCACAGCAGCATGGTTAACCGCTGCATTGTCTGCTCCTGCCACATTTTTACTTACTGTGTCCTCATTTTTCCCTACAACATAAAGTCCTGCGCCTCTATGGAAACAGCACAAGCATGGCTGAAAGTAGAGAGAACTCTAAATGTCTTTTGTGCAGTTTAACAAAGCTATAATGGCATAAATCATAAAAATGTCAGTATTCATGACATTTTTCCAAATGCCTACAGGTGCTACCAATATTGGTGAAAAAAAGCAATGGCTCCACATGCTTTGGATATTTTACTGCTAACATTTCTGCAGCCTCTAGATTTTTTTGTCACACTGCTCTAGTAAAGGTTTCACCATGCTGGATGTATCTTCCAGCAACTTATGGACGGCTTTCACCTCTGAATGCCATTTTGAGCCATGCTACATTTGTTTTACAGATCAAGCATGTTATATTTTCCTCTACATTTTCTAGTTTGTTTCCTGTGCAGCCGGCAGTCCAGCCAAAACGTTGCAGAATTTTTGTGAAGCGACTGTTGGCTGCAATCGAGCCATACATGGGTTCTTGGTTTTGCAGAGAAGCGCAGAATTTTTTTGTTTTTTAGAGGATCTGATTTGGGCACATGCTTTATTTTTGGTAATTTTATGAATATGACACATGAAATGTCACGATTTTAAGCTTAGATTTGGTTAATTTCTCCAATGGAGTCACATGTAACATGTCTGAGGATGTTTCCTTCTGTTTTTACCCGTCGGCCTTCTTTGGGATTCAGAGGGTTGGCAGACTAGTTTTTACATGTTTACACCCATAAGATGAAGTGGAGTGTTGTAGATAGACAAAGGTCTTACGCTTGGCCGCGCGCTATATGACAAGCACCACTTCTGGGTGTCACACTGCAGCTTTGACAAATCCATGCTGAGGGATGTGCTGTGAGGCTGAAAAGTGAAGGACAGCAACGTATGTAAAAGCTGAAATAACAGATAATGCACATTCTATTGTTCTCTGTGAAAAACGTGCTTGGATTGTTAGGGGAAAAAAAAAAAACCTGTGCTATAAAATGAGCTCTTGTTCAGACTAAAAGGAGCATCGCAGCCCTGACTGATTTGAACTGGCTTCTTATTGATCAGCAGTGTCAAAGCAGACATTCCCTTGTGTCCTTGGGCTTGCTGAAGTATGATGCTGGGGTTGGTCCGAAGAGAAGCAGAGATAATTAGCAGAAAGAGCACCGAGACCGAAGACGACTCAATTAATGCAAGCTGAAGTGGAAAAATAGGCCATGCTCAGGAATGCCTTCATGTTTCTCAGGCTTCCGCTGTGCTTCATCTGCAAGCTCAAGCTTTGAAAATATAATGGACAGACGCGCTATTATGATTTCTTGCAAAATAATTTAGATTTATACACTGCATGTTCTCCAAATTACACTTAATTGTCTTTACTATTGCCAGATCTAGTACACTTTACCTCCTTTAGCACCATGCCATGTAAAATGAACCAAAATACAAACATAGCATGCATCTTTTCTGACTTAAAGGAAATGTTTGAAATGCTGCATTTCTATTTTCGTAGCTATCCATTGCATATTTAAAACCTAGAAGATTTGTGTGTTCAGCCAGTTCTGCAGAATTTGCAGTTTTTTCTAAACTCAGGGAGCACAAATGGATTCCATGACTTGCTTACCAAAACTAACCATAGAGTTGTTGCCTGGTCTATTAAAACCTATCATACACCCATCAGCCACAACATTATGACCACTGATAAATGAACTATGACTATTATTATGACTATTAATGACTATTAGAAAGAAACTTCACCTGGTCCTGAATTCTGATGAATGAGGAATCACAGTCAAATCGATGCATGTTGCTGTATCAGATTATTTCGCTAAACACATATAGACCCAGCTGAGAGGTCCAGACACACACCCCTAAAATTGGCTTAGGCGGGTGGTCATGATGTTATGCCTGATTGGTGTATATGCTGTATTTCCTAACAAATATCTACTTATCTGTGTAACATGTCAAAATTGGAATTAAGCATTTGGTTTAAATCGGTCTGTGCTGTCCTCAAAGTGATGGGACTTAGGCAAAACCAAAGGAGGCTGATGATGACCTCAGCTGATCAGTGCAGTGGAACTGAATAAAGGTGAGCCACTAAATCAATCAGTTCACTCCCAGTGTGCTCAAGGCATTTACTTGAGCACCATGTACTCATGTGTGTATTTTATTGTAGGGCTGACAATCATATTTTACTCAGTCCTGTGTCTGACCTGCTTTGTGATTGTACACCACTTATCTGTTCAGTGATAGAACATTTTACAATGGAGGGGAAAAAAAGAACCACAGTTCTCCAGAGCTGCTCCTGTCCAATGTGTCCTACTTTCATACTTTAATGAGTGACAAGTATACTTAATACAAAGAATACAATCACACCTAGATGTAGAGCTCTTACCGAGCCTCCAGCTTCCTGTGTGTAATGACAGTAATTATCTACCTCTCCTCCATTAAATTTGGAAACATAAGTGGTACATTATTCTTAGAATAAAAGCAGTAAATTCCTAGTGCAGCATGTGGTACAGTAGAGCTGACTCGCCTTTCTGCTTGCTGCTGATAATGCAGCGACGTGTTTTGTTGTTCCAGTCTGCAAATGAAAAATGAAAATGGAAGATGATTTTCTGTTTCACAGCTAGAAAATAATGAGAAGACTAAGGGTGCCAAATTAGTTTGTATTAGATATGATGGTGCCAAATTTGTCTGCTGCATCAGGTTTGTGGCCAGTTGGTGCTGAACCAGTTGCCGAGGTGCTGGTTCTGCTGGTAGGGTGGATGTGCAAACAGAACACTGTAGAAAGTCAATGTGTGAAACTGTTTTTCACAGTTTTGTGTTACTTTGTCCCTGTTTTGTGAAATCACAGATAATAACTAGTAAAATCACAGAACAATAGGAATACTTAACATGTTTCCTGTAAAAAAACAAAATTGTAAATAATGTTTACATAAGTTTTAAAAATTCTTCAAATGGTCATTTGTTCTTTTGCAATGTTTGACTGTAAAATTACACTTTTTTAATTGTATTTATATCCGCAAACTATTTTTAACAGATATTTGCCATTATTTGAAAGAAGCATTTGGATTAATTTACCCTTAATATTAATTATACATTAAGGCTTGAAAAATAGTGAATATATATATATATATATATAAATATTATGGCAAGTAGTTTAGGAAATTATATATGGAATGAAAGCTTGAATATATTGAATGAAACCCTGAATATATGGAATGAAAGGTAAAATAAAGCTTTACAACCCACCATGTTTAATTGTGTTGTCAGCACAGAGGATACATCCTACTAAATTTGCTGGTTATACAAAAGACAAAGGATAATTTGTTGAAGTGGAACTTTTTTCATGTCATGCTCCAAGTAATATGAATAGTTTGCAGTGTATATTTCGTCTGTGCTGCACTGCCTTGGATCCATGATTAAACAGTGAATGGATCTCTTCTTCAGTGCAGTGTTGAACACGACTGCTTTTATTCATGTTACAGGTGTTAACACGCCGGTGTTCTGCCGAGTTATGTCTGCGCTGCACACCAATCTCACCATTCCCGGCGAGCAGCGCAGACATAACTCGGCAGAACATCGACGTGTTAAGAAGGTGTTCATTCCTGAGGATTACAGCCACTAAAATTTGGGCAGCTTCACTCATGTTGGCACTTCTTGCAGCTGTACAAGTGAAAGTGAAAGTGAAGTAAAAAAAACAAGATGGTGACTTTATTCCATATATTCATACTTATATATATACTATTTTTAATATATTTAAATCAGCAAAAACATTGCATTTAAAAAAATGAAAAAAATATATTAAGGATTGAAAATTGGTAAATTTTAAAACTGCGGTTTTAGAGGTTTTTCCTGTTTTGTTAAATTATAGATAATATCCAGTAAAATCACATAGAAAAGTATTAATTTACATGTTGACTGTAAAAAAAAAACAAAAAAAAAAAACAGGCCCAAACGGTACACAATGTCCACACTAAAAATCTACATTTTACAAATGGTAATTAGTTATTTTACAACGTGTGACCACAAAATTACACTGTTTTACTATATTAGAATCAGCTAAAAATATCACTATTCTACAGATGATTGGCGTTATTTTTGCTGCTTTTACAGTTGCTGAATGTTACTGTATTCTGCTGTTTTGTAACATAATTTTCGGCCCCATCGCTGCAAGATTATCACTTTTTTCCCCTTTTTTTTCTTTGCAGCATAGTGGATGCCCGTATTAGTAGATGAGTTACTAAATATTGAATTTTTCAATCATCTGATTTGCTGTAGTGAAATTCCCAAGAGCTCTCTGCATTAGTTTTCACATCCACAGGCAGACACACACATCATTATGTTCCCATAGCAATGCATTATGTAACTGTTTAATTAATACAATTTGGTAAAAGCACTTATGAGAACAGCTATTTCAGCCGTGCATGTGTGGAAACGACTTGTGTATTTTGATCTAAACAGACCTTCCCAGCAGAAGGTTTTGATCCGGTGTTCGCCGGCTTTTTCACAACTTTTCCATTAGCACTGACACAACAACAGCATACTCTGGTCCACTCTCCTGTTTTCCTGCTGTGCTGCGAAATGACACTTGAGATGTTGGGAAATTGGAGTCCCGCTAGCAGGGCTCTGTGTTTTTCCCCTTTAACTTCTTGGTTATAAATCTCCAGCTGGGAAGCAGGACTCTTCCTGTGACACTGACAAGTGTTGCATGCATGTGATTTTTGTGGAATTTGTAGAAACATTATATAAATATATAACTATTAGGTCCATAACAGGGGGCTTTATTAGCTGATGTATTTACGTAATGATGCTGATTCTGTCATAAAGGACATAAATACATATATTTTTCTGAATTCATAACATTTAAAATACGAAAAGAAATACAGTTTTTACTACTCTGTGGGCAATTCTCAGCAAACCAATTAAAATCGTTCCACTTTAAAAAGATGCCAAACTCACAGATCCTGCAAACAGATTCTCTCTGTCATTTGCAGACAGACGTGATGATGAATTTCAACACGACTGAACAAAACACACTGCAAGGTCACATGTTGAGCTCGCCACAAAGGCACACATTTCACGGGCAGAGTCATTTTCTTCCACCATGCAGAGATGTTTTGTCAGTTTCTCTCCAGTCGACAAGGCAGCAGTCAGTCAGGAGAAAAAGCCTTGAAGTAACCGGAAATGATTTTTCTTTTTTTTTTTCTTCTTTACCAACACAAAGCAGACCACGACCAGGTTCATCTCTGTGATTAACAATCTGCACTTGTTTAGCTCTGTGAGTGGTTGTGAGGCGGGGTCGGTCAGTGAGGGGGGGATCAGGTGCGTCAAGCCTCGACAAACCTCGTCACGACCTGGACTGGAAATCCGCAGAGACAAGAGGCAACAGAGGCCAAAAGCATCTGTCTTGAACCTGTCCGAGTGCTTTCTACACCCGGAGAAAATGACCTTTAAACCAGACACAATGGCAACATCTATTTTTACAAGCAGTTTTCTGAACTTCTTCCACTTTGAGTTGCGCTCATGCGAGTAGAGGAATCTGTGTGTGGGTTGGGTGATAATTGATTAGAAAGATTAAGCACTGAGATCAGTGTTCTGTGCCGGATGTCATTCAATAACCCCTTTTAATAACTTCCACAATCTCGCCAGTTTCCTATAGAGGCCTCACCGCATATCTGTGACTGTTTGTGTTCAAGCCAGCAGATTTCCTCCGATTGTGAAAGCCCGTTTTGCAATAAGGATGCGAAAGACTGCTGCATGCCATTAGAGGAACATAATTATGTTTGGCGGAGTTATGCAAACATCCATTTTCTGCATCGACTTCAGCAATTTGTGCGTCTCTCCTTCGTGATTACAGACACTTATGGAGGCGTGTGTGTAGCCACTGATAATGTAACTGTGGCGATGCACCAAGTGTTTTGTTTGTCTGCATTCCTCTGTGGTATAAAAAGTGACTTCCACTGGTGGAGATAGTAAATATTAGGTTAAAAATGGGAAATTAATATTGGCTAGAATGATCTATTTGCTACAACAGATTAGTTAATGCACATATGAAAAGTATGTCTTCAGATTGTACATAAAATGCTAAATTATATTTTGCTTTTGCGGTAGTTTGAGGAAAAATGACTTTCCTCGTGAATATGCAGATATATGCAGCAAAGATTCCACAACTGATCTGAGTACAGAGTGCTGTCAATACTCCTCAAACACTTCTTTACACATAATGAGACTGAAGTCACTACACAAGGCCAGTGATGCATATTTGACTATATATGCGTGCAAAGTGTGAAATGACTGAGGTAGCCAGGTTACTGCCAGCTAATGAGGGTAATTAGAATGTTTTTGACACATGCCAGCTGCAGCAGGCTGTCTTGTCCAGCAGCTGCACACCCATTCAGTTGTGCTTCTTCAATATTATCATGTGAATGGCCTTGATCAGATAATCTGACTGTTGGTCATTTGAAATAGCTCAGTTTAACCCCATCTTTTTTATCATGCAAAAGGAATTGTAGGCAACAATAACAGATGCTTTAGCAGTTTTTTCCCCATGACAGCTGAATAAAATGTGGCAAAACAGTAGTTTTCTTCTAACAAGATGCTGTGAATAATTCATCTCAGGCTGTGATGGTCTGCTGCCCTCTGCTGTACAAAACCTGAATCACTTCTGACGACACAAATGAGGAGTATTTCAACCTTATGTAACAAATAGGGCTGAATTTAATCATTTATTCGTTTCAGAAAAATAAACTTCAAAGATGTTCAAAATATAAAGATGTACAAATCTGAGAAGCTGAGCCCAAGCCTGTTTGCTGTTTAATCCTGACATGAATGATTCACTGATCTCCAAAATTCTGCTAAATAATTCTTGTGATCAACAAATCACTTAAAATCCCTCTCTGGCCATTGATTAAACCTAAAATCTCATCCATGTGAATCAGTTGCATGTTAAGAAGTGTTCTTTTCGCATCAAAACAGTCCCTTCCTGCCTTAAAATTACTCAGATGCAACTCTATACCATTGCTTCCTTTAATAATCTGTGGATCTCTGAAGTCCCTGCCTCTCTCTCAGTGTACACCTGCCCACTTGCTGCCGCTCAGGCACACCAGCTCACCTACAACTCTAATAATATTGGAGTAATTCAGTCGTATCTGGTTGGACTAGAAACTGATTCTGAAGACAAATGATGCAGAAAGCCCCATCCTGGAATTCTGCATGATTGTTTCCCTGTTTGTTACCTATGAAACTCCGGAAGTGTGACTTCCTGTTTTTGAGGCTATCATTAGTATGCTGCTGTGTCATGGAGGAAATGCTTGGTCATGGTGTTAACTGCTTATTTTGCCCAGGACACGTCTTATGGCATGTAAAACTCAGCATATAGACATGCTAACAAGGTAAATACATATATATAGATTCAGTTTAGGTGCCAAAAAAGTGCAGCAGGAGAGAAAATACTTAATCAACAACATAATAATCAGCAAATCTGTAGTTAACTGTACTCTACCAAGGTTTTTTTCTCCATACTTTGGTTCTGTTAACTCTAACCAACATTTGTATATAATCAGTGAAGAAACACATGTTAAATCAGAAAACATTTAGCTTCTTCATGTAATAGTACAGTTCATGTGTTAATGCCTTAACTCTTCGTATATTTCGTTCCAAGTGTTTGTAGTTTGGGTTGAAATTAAAAACAGAAAGAACCAAACAAATCCTGCACACTGTTGATCCCTTGTCCTCATTTTTGTCCATGACCTTTCAGTCAGACCTTAATTATGATTAATTTGACCAGATGAAGGTCTGAGGGTCAAAACACACACACACATAGTACAAAAAAAAATCACCACTCTCAGATGCACATGCATCACCCACACACTGTGCTTTAATAAACCTGCCCCAAATTCGCCAATCCCTGACCTCTCCTGTTAAAAAGCTGAATAAAATGTTTGATTACTCCACATCACACCTCTAATGGACTTGCTGATTTGCCTAAATTGCAGGCCTCAAACCTCTAAGTCCCAGTCAAACTGAATCAACTGACCAACTCGGTATTCAGGTTGCATCTTTGACATAATTTATTAGTATTCATAAATGATAATATAATGGATTCTTCGTGATCAGCATATAAAATATGTACAGAGCAAATCATTAGTAAAAATGACAGATCCTGCTGGAAAGTATATGTGCTTATACTGTAGAAGGCGGTACTATCTCAGCAACTTCCAAGAGTATGTCTGCATTGAACAATCACTGATCCTGGAAAGTGACATCTCAGATGTGCAGTTTCTAGTAAATAATTAGCACAGCTTGAAGTCGAAATGGTCCGAGATTAAGAAAGGCTGCAGTTGGACTGTTTGGACTCCCTCCCCTGAACAAACAGAAAACACAGTTAGAAACAAAGAGTCACTTCACCCACACATTTTGTATAACAATTAAAAATGTGTTAGAGGCAAATCAGTTTTTCATCTTCTGCCAAAACAGAAAAAAGTTCAAAGATGATGGGTTGCCATGACAACACTGTACCTACATGTGGTCCCGTTAGCATGCTAGTTTCGGCTAAGCTTTCCCGGTACCTGTTGTCTCTGCTGCTGACGTCTGTATTCTTCTTCGCTGGCAGCGAGAGCCTGAGCGAGAGCCAGATCCTCCTGCTCCTGAGGGCTGAGGAGCAAACAATAAAAACTTTAGCGAAAGAAAAATGAAGTGACTGTGGGGAATAAAGGAAAAAACCTGTTAAAGCTAGCTTAATTATTATCACTCCTTCACTGCTCACGGTCTTGAAATCCAAATTATTTGCACATCCTAATATTTATCCAACCACTTTGCACAACTTGAGATTCATTCTTGACTTTGCAAACAACAGTTGTAGAAGAATCTCACCATAAACTCCACTCAGAAGCTGTTTTAAAGTTCCACAACAGTTAATGAGTGGACCTGTGGTGAGACTGCCAGTCAACACTACTTTTTAACAATACTGGTGTATGGGTAAAGCTTACAGCTGTGTACATGTAAGCTGAGGACATTCCTTTGAAGCAATGCCAAGAAAAATGTCAAAACAACCTCTGAGTGTTCACACCACTTCTTAAATCAAGGCGAACAACAGAGCCTGCTCTGTCCTTTGTGCAATCTTTTAATCAAACCTTCTCTCTGGCTACATAATACAGCTTTGTATTTCATTCAAACGATTAGAGGACTAAAGTTCAAGAGATGGATGAGATGCACATCACAGCCACACTGAGTCTTTCTTGCAGGCAACATGGAGAATGTCATGAATGCAATATTACAGGTTAAACCTCTATTCTTCCTCTTACTCTGTTTATATGTTGCACAATTCAACACATCTGACATTTTAAAGTGACCGAAGTGTTACAGCCTTTCACCTAGTTCACATGTGGAGATGTATCATTTAAAAGAGTGTTTTTCCTTCTAAATAATCCAAACCCGAAAGCCATTTTGGAAAACAGAAGCGTGAAAAAAAAACCCATGCAGGTTTCAGTAGGCTACCAACAATGGTGCATTGAGGAAGGGGGTCAAAACACGTGTGGACCAATTTTAACACCTCTGTTCCTCAATATAGTGGAAGCATACCTCTACATTTACGTGTAAGTATGTAAAAAATTCTTTTAACAAGGTCAGCGTCAGCACTATTTTGGCCATGTCTCCCATTGCTAAAAATCACCTCGTGTAAACAAAGGAGATAATGTTACACACTCTGACGACACAAGCCAATAAATCTCTTTCTCCCCGTCTACACATCAGCACTGCAAAAGGAGCTTCTGTGTGTCTTCACCCTAAAGGAGTTTTGCAAAAGCTCAGTTTTCAGTGACGTACAACTGCGTTTGCATGTGTACGTTTGAAAAGGGCCTTTGCTTGTAGCCTTGCTAGCATCATTTATTTATTCAATCAGATTTATTCATCAAGGTTTAAAACCTACGTTACCCTCACATGTACATTCGCCCAACTACGAAATCACTGTTGTAAGCCGAAGGTCGGTGAGAATAACACTCCTCCGCTCTCAACAGCGTCACAAAGACAGAAGTGGTCTGAAGTGACGTGAAGCTCATAATAGGATACTTCTGGGATTATGAAGAAGTTTACTCACCTAAGAGTCGGCTGAACCGTCTGCCTCGAATCAGCCAAAGACATCTCCAGAGCCCTTTGTAAAGCCTGCTCCTCCGTCTGCAATGACAGCACCAGAGCAGCGCACTCAAGTATACATTGTCCTGGTGAATTCTTTTCGTTTTAAACAAGGTGACGTATAAGTGATGTGCGTACCATGCCGGCCTGAAATGATGCCGATGGTGGTATTACATTCTGTGCTGAAATGGAAGTAGGAATCCGTTGGGTAGAGCTAGATAAAGATAAGAAAAACACAGAAACAAAAAGAAGTGATTTAATACTTTTAGACTTCTATTTAAAAAGACTTTACATACACCGTTTTCTCAGACACTTTTGAAAGCAGTATTAGGCAGAATCACTCACCCAGTGCTGTGGCTTCTGCTATTTACACTGACCCCATTAGAAACAGGTCTAGAGTTTCCTGAACCAGATGAGCTAGAACCAGAGGCAGAGGTGGAGGAAGCACCTTGTGACCTCATTACTGCAGCGTGTCTAAAACAAATATTAAAAATAAAGTAAGTCAACAGTCCTCATCCTCATTGGGTTATTTCAAATAAAAAGCAGAGCAGTATCAGAGGGTGTAGTGTGACTATACCCACCCAGATTTAGACAGAGGTGGCCCATCAGTCTTACATTCATGGTCTAGTGGGTGACGATGTTTAAGACAGTAATTTAAATGACACTGGTCACAGGTGACTCGCATCATTTCCTTCTGCTTACAGCCTCCTTTAGAACATTTATTTGTGAAAATCTGAAGAAAGAGAAACAACCTCCGTTATTTCAGTTTATATTCAAACTCACTGCTGGATAACACACATCGGTTTTACGCTAACCTTTCTCTTTCTTTGTGCAGGGTCCGACTTGCAGTCCCGATCGATGTGTTCACCGACTTTAATGTCAGGCATCTCTCCCCTCTTGATGGGAATAGGGATGTTACACAAAGGGCATACTGGGACCTGGACATCCTACAGGAAGAAAATGAAATCGAAAACAGCACTTAAAGTTATTTTATGAACACATGATAAATCCTTTCAAAAGGTGAAGACGTTACCATAAACCCTCCTGACAGCTGTGACCATAATAATATAAATTAAATTCACAATAACGCCACCACCATTACAGTTGTTTCTTTGTAGCAGAGACAAAATTTGATTAGTCCTACATGGAATTCAATATCAGAACAGAGAAGCAAATTATATCCGAATCAGCAACAGGTTTGTGTAATGCTGTGGAATCATTCATTTTTGTGTACTAATATGCTAACACAAATTAATCAGTGTGATTTGATCTAAATATATCACTTCATAAAAACAAATATAAACTAAATATACCATCATCAACATTACCAGCAGTTACTCACGTACCTTTTTGTAGGATGATGTGCATTTGTGATTTGCATAGGTTATGTGGTCCTTGCAGAAAATCTCTTGACAGGCGTCACATCTCATTGGAAGAAAATCTGCAATGTCCAAGGTTTGTTTTTTTTTAATGTTAGCTGTAAATCAGACTTAACAAGTTAGAGCTGGAGACAATCAGCTGCCGTATTTAAGCAGTACTTGCCTAAACGTTTGCAGGTCTTCTCGGAGCAGTGCTCTCCCAAATCTGGAAACTCCATCTCAGAAAACTATCTTTACAGTTGACAGTGGTGGAAATCACAACCTGAAAAAGGAGGAAGTGCAAGTATAAAGACTGCTTCATAGGTTTGTATAGATTTTTCAATTTTATGTTTTACTGAAATGTTAAATATGCAAGCATTTTTTTGCACGTTGGATATTTGCAAGTCCTTTTACATTACAGATTTTCTACATTTTTGCACATTAAATGTTACCTATTTCCTTGCTCTAAGTTTTCAGGAAGTTTTAGTACTTAAATACTTTTTTGTGCCAGAAATGTTTTATGCAAAGGATCAAAAAAGTACCTATCTATCTTAATTTTTATGGCATGTTTTAAAACAACCGCACTTAAACAGAGTGCTGTTAACATTATAAGACAGTCAAGAACAAAACATTTGCAAACAGACTTGTCAAACAGGTTTGTAAATCAAAACTACAAAACAAGGCAAAACAGGAAACAGTTTGTAAAATCAGACTCTAAAACAAAATAAATAAGATACTAAGACCATTACAAACAACTACAAGCCATTGAAAACATGTACATATTGAGATTTTTCTTAAAATGTAAGCAACGGAAGGACATTTGATTGAAAGAAGAGTTCTGACAGTGAATTTCTTTCATATATAAAATCTTTCACGACAAAGATTAGGCAAATCAGAGCTGCAGTCATTTTACCTAATTGTATATTTTCCCTTTGGCATCATTATCAATGTATTTTGTTAGGAGTACTTAATCCTACGTTCATGTCTTTATGTACTATGTTATGAGAACGAAAGCTGTGTATATTAACTATAGTGTGTATGTACAATCCCAACTTAAGGACAAGTTTCATGCTGTGTATTAGAACTGCACTGTCCTGATTAAATAAAATATGATGTTAAAATCGTTGTCATGGCTGCTCTCACTAAACACTCGCTCATGAGGAATTAGTTATGAGTCATATGAGTCCTACGATGAGATTGCTAAATTGCTAGCTAGTTAGCTAGCCACCTAGCTAGGCTAACTTATACGATTAGTTCGGTTACGTAACCGAGTACAGCTCATGTTGATCATGGCCGTATACCAGAGAACAGAAAAGACTATTCTGTGGCAAATTCAGATAATGAAATATGTTTAGTCACCATCAGTTATACTTATTAGAAAAATAATATCACGACCACTGAGCTTCATTGTGACTAATTAGCTTGTGTTTTGCACCAGTAAGCAATAATTAAGTTACCTTTTCTTGAAAATGTTAATCTATTCAATGAACACTTAAGTATGTGTTCCCTTTTTCTCCCTTTGTCGACTAAAGCTCCAGAATAAACACTGGTAACACACAGGTAGCTGCTTTTGTTACTGTTTGGATAGCTGACTAAGCTAGCTACAGCTAACCTTAGCTTCGGTTTAGTTTTTACTCACCAAATCCCGTCCTCTTGTCGTTCTGCTGTGTCCTAACAGTCGGCAGCGATGTTATGTTGAACTATCCGTGTTGCTTCTGACTTTGTCGTCCCTCTTGAGACAGTTGTTGGACCACGGATCCCTGAGCACCACTGCCTGTTAGCCGCTCAGCTGTCTGTTTTCATCGAGTTTTGATGTGTCACGCACGCGCCGCCCACGACAAGACGTACGCTACGTCAGAGCCGCACACGTCACCACCCACAGGTAGAAGCAGTGTATGGAAGTTACAGGTGAAGTCTGGAAACATCTAGAACTTTACATTCTGAGGTGTGACTTCGTTTATTGTCTTTTAAAAGTTATTGATTTATTTTATTATGACCGCAAACAATGTATCATGGCTCAAGTTGCTACATATTTACATAAACCATACAAATATAGAAAAATACTGTTCTTATTTTTGAAGATATGTGGTGTGATGCATTACAAAAATGCTGTGTCATACATGTTATGGATTCTGTGTTTGTGATTGGGTTACACATGTGACTGTGACTCACAAGACTGTATCATCTGAATCACACTGGAAGTGGTGGTACTCAATTTTGTGAATATTTTCCATTGGTAACATGAGGCGCCAAACTTGAATCACACAGTCAACACATTTATTCAGTCAAATCAGCATCAATGCAGACATTGCAGCACACAAGTATCCGTCACAACATTAAAATCAGCAAGAGTTGGACTGAGTAACTTGATTATCTTGTTACAGTGGCTTTGCCAGCCACAGGGCCACAATGTGATGACTAGATGACTGAGTCAGAGCATATCCAAAATGACAGGTCTTGTATGGTGTTTCCAGTATAGCGTGGTTTCTTATCTTTATTTAGACTTTATAATATAACTTACATTACTAATGTTATCTCTGCATGATGCGTTATATAAAAATACCAACACATATGGAACAACAGTAGAGTGACAAATCAATAACTTTATATAAATAAATAGGGAAATTTTTTAAATCATCACAGATAGTGTGCATAATAAATATAAATATAAGAAAGCAAAAAATACTGTCAATGTGTGGAGATTCTGTTAGATTTTCATACATAACTAGCCAAAAAAATAGGAATATAAATTCAGATTCTATTAATAAATTACAGCGACAATCTATGCGATCATATATATCAGAATCTGGCACATGTGACATTCTTCATGTTAATATTCATCCAATCACTCAGGTTTAGCATTAAATGATTTTGCACAATTATTTATTTTTTCAATAGATTTAGGCTCTTGAGGACGGAAACAGCAGGGCTCTATATTATATGTATTCTTGTGTTAGGCGGTATTGATGGGTGCAGTAAATATAAAATCATTGCTTTTACTGCCCTCTAACGGTCACAGTGGGGACTGCAACACATATATCAACATTGTGTAAGACATAAGAGACTTTATTGTCATTGCAAATAAACAACGAAATGTCATTGATGACAGTCACTTAGAAGCAGTTAGATAATAAAGAATAGAATTCAATTATGAAGATAGAATAAAAATAAGTGTAATATAGAAGGTGCGCAAAACAACAGTAAACATCACATAGTATTCACAATATGAAATCAGCTCATTAGTGTCAGTATTGGTATTAATTCTATTCACAGTGGTGTTACTTAGCTGCTTTCTGGTGTGGAAACCAGTCTGTTCTTCTGTTCCGTTATTTACTAAAACATTAATTAAGAAGGGTAAAAATTCTTTGTTTGTGCTTCTCTTGTATTGTCATGTTCAGCTCATAGAGATACTGATCTGACTCAACAATAGACAAATATCACTGTGACTTAAATGAGAGAAGGAAAGTATTTATGCGGCACTAATGAAAAAAATAAATTTCTGCTTTCATTATAAATAGTAAAAATAACAACTATTAATGCTCACTTGGTGTTGATTGTTTGATGATTTCCTTTCACATTATGTTTGCTTGTTTATGTCACCCCCTTGTGGTCATCGTGGGTGACTGCAAGACAGACAAAGCATCCTACTACAGTATGTTTGTATGTAAGAATGACATAGACTTTGCTAAACAATATGAACCCCTGCACCATGTACTTGATTCAAATAAACAGTTCTAAATAAATCTATCATACAAATTACTCACATCTGCCTGTGGGAACACATATTTCCCCAAGTACCTCAGCTCTGAATGAGGTTACCGTCAACAAAAGACTCCAATTTGGGCCTCTCTCGAGTGTGGAGGAACAAAGGGACACTTCACATCTCTCCAACATTTTCATTTAAAATGTAGATTACTTTTCTTTTCGAACAACACAATCAAGACCACTTTACTTGTCATATTGTTTTTAATTTTCAACCGTGTCCTTTACCCTCATGCTAGCTAATAGTCCTCTGAAAGATGACTGTATCTTAGTTAATTTGTCATTATAGCTCATCCTGTCTTGGTGTTTCTCAGCATGTAAGACTGATACATTTCCACTGATCTGACAAAACAATCCCAAGTCAAGATCCACTTCGTAGCTTTTTCTAGGGCTCAGTTGTCATGTAAATGGCTCTGTTGACATGCAAAGTCGGTAGAAGTATTGCGTTGCTCTCAATTCAGGTGAAAATCTGTTAAGGCTTTACAAGCTAAAAAAGACTTTATTTAAAGTTCCTCCCTGGTCATTGATTAAATCCCTGAAAAGGCATCTCTGTGTATCAATGTGACATATTTGGAAGTTTTTTTTCATTATACAAGCTTTTCCTACCTTGAAATGGCTTAGACGTAACACTGAACCATTGCTTCTTCTATGTGGAGATCAAGAAAGTCCCCAACGTTCACCACTCACTGTAGCTCAAGCACACCAGCTCACCTACAACTCTGCTCAAATGCTTTAAAACTACAGCTACACAACTGGAAGTCAACATATTGTATTATCATCATCATCATCATCATCATTATTATTATTATTATTAGTAGTAGTAGTAGTATCATCAAATAACAAAAATATAAGCGCTTTACAGTAAAACAAATGTCAAATTAGACAATTAACAACACAAATTCAAATAAATAAATAACATTCTAAGCATGCAATATAACAAGATAAAATAGTTAATTATCTTTTTAGCACATTTAGTATAACAGCCATTCTGTCAGAGTGTCAGATAGTTGCTGGTGACCCTTGCATGCACCAGTAGTTTATTTACATGTATTTGTTAATCATGGTTTTGCAGGTTAAATGGCTGCTTAAATGAATAATTATCACCAAAGTAGTCCTGTTTCCATTATGGTGGTTTACCTTCCCTGTACACATCTTCTTCTGCAGGTTGTAATGGAGGCACAATAAAAGCTGCACATGTCCTAAGTTATAGTAAAGTACCAAGTTTGAAATGCGTATGTTAAAAATGTATGAGCACTAGACTGGACTTATGCTTCACTGTGGCTACTATTTGTTAGCATTTCTTGAACGACTGAGCGCCAGGACTCTTTGAAGATGTCAGCGTTTTGACGGATGAGTGGTGAAAATACAAGGTGGTGTGTTTAAAGACATGTTTACCTGAGAGGCAGCGTTTCCCACTGACTGTGCAACAAGACGTTCATTTAGCTGCTTAGCTTAATAAAAGCCAAGTTGGCATGTGAAGGTACCTGTAAGGCTCCTAATGGTTTATTTACAGAATATTTTAGCGGGTAAATTAGCTAAACTGAGCCCTGCAATCATTATTGTTCTTGTTATTGGCCAGACAGTAAGGAAGTGTTGTACTGAAGGAGGCAGTGTTGTTGGATTACATTTATACTTTCAATTCTACAGATACAATTAGAGAGTAAGATTAAAGGTCCCTTTAATGATCTGACTGTTTCTGTTACATATGTGTGTTCCTCGGTTAACTAACTGTCCTCCTCCATCCATCATTCATTGATTGTTTGCAGTGCAGAAATCAGACCACTTGCTATTGTTGAGAATAGATCTTATGCTTCTTTCTTCTTGAGAAAGCCTGATGGTACTACTTCCTCCCAGAGGTTACCCGCTGTCATTTTATTTTTTGAGGGGTGAAGGTCAAGTGTGGATAACGAATAGGCCTCACAACTCTCCCATTAAATAGTTTCACAGATATTTTTTTGCACATCTCTTAAAAATAGAAAAAAAAAAATCCAAAAGGCCTTTAACCCCAACCCAAAGCATGTGTTAGATTTGATTGTGTCTTGCATTCAAAGTTTGATTCAAACCTACATCCATCCATCTCCATTTTACTTTTGCTTGGTTTTAACTAAGTTGAAGGTTGATTTAGACGTAAAAGGAGCCATAAAAATGTGTAATTCTGCAGTCCTTGAATTAAATTTAAGGGACTCTCTGACAAACTCATATCATATGATATGTCAGCTCCAGAAAGTTTTATTCCATTTCCATCCACTGAAATATTCAACCCCAAAAGAGTCTTTGAAAGCAACGGAATTCATGAAAACGTGTGTAACTCAGTTTTATTAAAAAGTGTATTAGAGCTATATAATCCCGATATTAAAATTAATTATTTAAACCCGAGTCCAATCATCCAATCTCCTCAGAATTTACCAGGGACGGATCGGAGCTGTTCTTCAGCTTTAAGTTTGGACTGCGAGCTTAATGGAGGGCAGATTGACCTCGGCATTGTTTTAGATGGCGAGCAGGTTAAATCTTTCACACTGATGGCTTTTAAATGGTCGTTTATCAGGGCGGAGATGGTGTCTTTGCAGGTTTTACCAGCTGATGGCAGCAGGAGTCTTCTGTAAGCCACTGCTCAGTGAGCTGAGGAGGAGTCATGATCCCATGAGAATGAATACAATGGACTAAGCATGTGTCTGTTTATGGTGAAAACAGGCTGGGGAAAAGTCTGAAAAGTCACATTTATTCTTTAATTCAGGGGAAAAAAGACTCTTGCATGACATCAACAGTCCACATTTAGGCTACTGTATTTAAAGGTTCTTCAGTTCTTAATGATCAGTCAAATGTCTCATAGACTTTAACGAATTACAAGAATATTTAAAGAGGGATGTCATGACTTTTCCACCGTCGCCGTTATTCTCCTGCGCACTTGGAGCTCATAAGGAACCAAATTATCAGGAGGGGAACAATAAAAGTAACTGATTTAAGCGACACGGACCGGAGGTATTCCTCCGCCGAGATGTTGGATCGAATGAAAGAGCGCATCATCAGGAGCCGACAGAAGCAGTTACGGAGCGCGTAAATTCCTCTCCTGTTCCGCAGCACCTGGCCCGTAAGCTGCTGACGCCGCGGCCAGATGGCGGCACTCTAAGAAACACCTGGCGCTCCGCACACGTCCCCGAAGCCTCCCCCAGACCCGGATCTCCTCTTCCTCAACCGTTGTTAAAGGATGTAGTTTCGGATTATCAGTCATATTAGAGGATTACAGGAGGCTCTCGCTAGAGTGGCTGAAGGAAAGGAAAGGGAGCGTGGTTTAAATGTCTACTCTTTCTAAGTAAACTCCGAGTTAAGGAG
>CM045458.1:23677095-23904795 GCA_024666655.1 Dascyllus trimaculatus
AAAACAATGAAGCAGCTTTTTACAACAGCCACTTTGCAAACAAAACAAGCATGTGATTACTGTGTGACTAGTTTGGTTTGTTTGGTAGGTGTCACTGAGAAGCTACAGCAGCGATGTGCAACTTAAGACAGCAGAAAACTGGAATATTATATGTCTCTGAGGCTTTTTTTTGCCTGTTTTGTGGTTGTTTTTTGTCTGTTTGCAGTCATTCTGGGTCTCTTTGTGTTAATTCTGTGTCTCTTTGCAGTCAGTTTAAGTGTGTTTGCAGCCTTTAGAGCTCTTTTCATGGTCATTTAGCTTCTATTTGTGATGATTTTGAGTCTATTTGTGGTCATTATTATTTTCATACCTGCAGAAGAGGAGCACCAGTTAGAGAGGAGCCAACATCAGCAAAGCACAAAGTCTAAACGGCCTCTAAAGTCGCACAAAGAAACCTGAAGAAGTTTGTTTTTCACAGGTGAGTCAGTGCACTCTGGATACTTGTGTAATGTATTTGCTTTTCGTGTGTTTGTGCTGCCAGGAAACCACGAGCCTCCATCGTAGCATTTAAACACACAGAAACCGAACAGGAAAAGCTTCAGCAACATCAGATAAGAGCAAAGATGACAGGATAGCGCAGAGTTTCACATGACTGCTCGGCTCGCATCATCTTTACAGGAACAGTGTGATGAAAAAAAACTGTCACAGTAAGCGTCAATGTTTAAACCATCTAGGAGAGGACATGCAGTGGAGATGTAGCGCCATCTGTTGGACAAAGAGGCCACAAACCTGCAGCAAAGAACTATTTATTGAACAAAAAATAGTTTATCAACAAAATAAAGTCGTTAAATTATACATGCATTAATTAAAAATATATATATGTTCAAACTAATAAAATATACTGTACAATTCTGTAAGGTTCATAAGTTAAATTGGAACTTGAAAATATGTTTGGCTTTTATTTACAGCATTTATCAGTAATAAAGCGCCGCCAAGTAAGAAAAGTATATAAATCCTTCATGCAAGTGCTTTTTAAAAGATTTGCGTTTTATCTAAAGGATGAAAACAGCTTTAACAAAGTGCTACATACGTTTCTCTGAGTGACCGAACCAGCGAGATTTGACTCATCGTTTTTACACTTGCACTCTGCAGGATCAAGTGCGAGAACCGCAGATCGGATCAAACGAGTGAAAGTGTTCAGACTCAAAGTTAAAGCCCTGAAAATACAGTAATAATGAACTGTACATTTTAAAAGCTACATTAATCAGAGCAATAAACACATCTGGAATAATAAATAGTACCTCCCCTGGACCCTGTTTCTCATTGTGGTTTTGCTTTGTTTTGGGGTAATTTTGAGTTTTTACCATTGTTTTGCATCTCTCTCTGGCCGTTTTTGTCTCTTTACAGCCACTTTGTTGGTCTTTGTGGTCATTCCTTTTGGATTTGCAGTTGTTCTGGGTTTGTTTTTGGTCCTTTTTTTGTTGTTATATTGGAATATTTTGTGGTCATTGTGGATCTCTTTGTGGTCTTTTTATGTCTCTGTGCAGACATTTTGCTTGTTTTGTGGTCGTTTTTTTGTCTCTTGGCAGCCATTTTGTCAGTTTTTGCAGTCATGATGGGTTTCTTTATGGTCCTTTTATCTCTAGGTCATTGGTTTGAGTCTGTTTACAGCCTTTTTAGCTCTCTTCATGGTCATTTTGTGTGTCTTTGTGGTCATTTTCTGTCTCTGTGCTCATTTTACAGCTATGTTGGGATTCTTTGTGGTCTCATGATTGCTTTTAGCCTCTTTACGGTCATTTCCCATCTCTTTGTGTGTATTTTGCATCTCTCTGCAGACAAACTGAGCCTCTTTGTGGTCATTTAGAGCCTGTTTGTCATTGTTTTGAGTGTCTTTGAGGTTTTTCTGTCTCTTTTATGGCCTGTTTTTGAGTCTCTTTGTGATCGTTCGCGTCTGTTTGTGGTCATTTTGAGTCTCTTTGTGGCAGTTTGACTGACTTCTCAACTTGAAATGTGACTTCAGTCAAACAGAGGTTCATAGCCCCCCAGGTTTTGCACTCAGCAGGCCAGTTCAGTAAAACGTTGATGACAGTCACAGTCCAACTACCTGTAGCCTTCCTTTTCCTCTCCTCACAGCAGGTGTCTGTCAGTAGGACTCATTAGCCCTTGAAGTTGGAGCAGCAGTGCGTGCAGTTTGCAGAAGTGATGTGAAGACTTTAAACTGCAGTCCACAAAGTTCACTTTTCTTCTTTTTCACTGCAAGTGTCACTTCCCAGTTTGTACATTTCTGTTTCAATTAAGTTGTGGTCCTTAAAGCTTAGAAAGGTTCATCCCTTGAAACACGTCCCGGATCCAGTCGCTGGCGGTTTCCACTGATGTCTCGGTCCTATGAGGAAGTGTTGCTGATGACTTTCCTCTTGCGTAGAGACACCAGGTCGTAAAAAGGGTCCTTGGTGATGCTCGCCCTGAGAAACAACATGAACATTCAGATTGAAATCGTCACCTGCAGGAGTAGCAGTATGTTTTTTTCAGTCAGTTTTTCGATCAGTTTTTCCATTAAGTTTTTTATCATCCAGAAATTGTCGAAGGATAACTGATGATCTCTGTCACGTTTTCCAGGTGAAAACCTCAGTATACTCGACTTCAACTGAAACATGCCAATGTTCTGTGATCGTCTTTTTCATTTTGTTTGTTTAGCTCCATTCAAAAACTATTATGTGGCTCAGGTATTCATGTGGCTGTCAGGGTGACTGATAAATCTCTTTGACAATCCAATAATTTACCATTAACCCATAACCATTAGATCAGAACTTCAGTTTTTTAGATATTAATATATATTTCCTTCTAGATTGGACTGCACATTTTGTTTGGAGCTAAATACAGAACAACATTGCTCTTTCCTCTTTCAAGAAAAATCTCAAGAAGTACATGTTTTCAATGGCCTTTGGTTTTAGTATTTTATACTAATATATTATTGTTTTACAAATTGAAGTCTTAGCCTGTCTTGTCACTTACATCCAGCATTTTGGTCAATGCAGGTAGTTTGAAGCATAATATAGAAATAAAATGGATTTATTCATTTAAAGAAACAGAGCCAAAGGTGGAATCTTAGTAACTGACTATACAGAACTAAATCCCTAATGGCACCTTTAAATGACTCATTATTACAGAAATCTAAAGTATAAAAATTACTATTTTTCATTTACATATCAGTTTCTTGGTTCTGAGTGGTTGCCAGGCAACCAGCTGAGTCTCCAGGGCTACTAAGAAACAGTTCAGTACGTAACTCGGAGTATAATTAAAGTGGACCTTTAGATTTGAGATGACCAATAGGTCAGAGGTATTAATTGTTACCTATTTGAACTCCTTCTGATTGTGTGTTCAGGTTAGGCCTTGAAAGACATGACTCACAGCGACACATGGCCTCCCATGTGTCCTCTGCAGCATCAGCAGCAACTCTCACCTGATGGCCTCGATCCAGTCATCTCGTTCTTCTGCGCTGCCTGCACTGAGCTTATAAGACTGGTGTTTACCCTGCACCACTCTGCCTTTGTTCTCCGTCTTGCAGGCCTTGATCTTTTGTCCTTTGGGGTTATATAACTCCAGACAGTACTGTTTAAACACACATGCAGACACACGGAGCACTGTTACTGTGTGTACATGCTCTCTGTCTACTTGAATAGACTTCTGATAGCCTTGTGACTCACTGTTCTGAGAACTTATGCTAGAAATTAATTTAGCAGCTGCTGCATGATTCATTAGATTCTGTGGCAGTGGATAATGTGTTTGTGGAAGCTCGTATACATTCATACACTGTGACACCAAAGCTGAATGGTTACCGGTTTGCTTGTGTCTTGTAGCTTCCTGACACACAGGTTCTCCAGAGGAATGATCCCGATTGGGTCTTTATCCTGGAAGATGAGATGCATGTTGACGTTAGACTTGGTATATCAGACTTTTTCATATTTTGTTAAGTTTGTTTTGTTACATAGCAGCAGAGAGGAACTCACTGTGGTGTATTCAAAGTAGTACAGGCAGCTGTCCGTCAGAATGAACCACCTCCTCTTCCAGGTTTTAACTCGACCACCTTCAGCAGAGACAATAGACTTTGTAACAGGGGCAGAGACGAACCCTGAAACCCTACAACCATCTCAGAGTTTGGTGAGTGGTGTTAATGTCATTGTCTCACCGATTTTAAGGAGCCAGCCCTCTCTGTCTGGATTAAAGAACGTCAGCGTGAGGTCGTTCCCATCGTCCTCTGGGATTTTGAAAGGCTCGCTGCGGATGCTCGCGTACAGTTTCTGGAAGGTATTTGAAGACAGAACCTCAAATGTGGCCTGAACTTGTTACTAAAGGTCTGGTTTTCAAAGTAGTAGAACTGAATGAAAAATGCACTAAACACAAAAAAATGAGAACAGGCAAGACAGTAAATTGACATTTTACTCAAAATTAGTAGCATCAAACTATAGAAACACTAGAAGTACAAAGGTGATTAAATAATTTTTAAAAATCCCCCAAATCTGGACATCAGTGGTCTAAAACTGCACATTTTCATGCTTTTAGAGTTCTGTTTTTTAGACTCCTAAAAGTAAATCCTCTCTTGTTAGTTGCTTTGTGACGGTATGTGGTCATTCTACATCTCTGTGCAGTCATTGTGTGTCTCTTTGTGACCATTTTGTTTCTATTTGCACCCATTTTGTGTCTCTTTGTAGTCACTTTGTGAGTCTTTACGGTCATTTTGTGTCTCTTTGTGTCATTCTGAGGTCATTTTATGTCATTTTATGGTCATTTTGTGTCTCTTTGTAGTCATTTTGTGAGTCTTTACGGCCATTTTGTGTCTCTTTGTGTCACTCTGAGGTCATTTTGTGTCTGTTTATGGTCATTTTGTGTCTCTTTGTAGTCATTTTGTGAGTCTATGCAACCATTTTGTGTCTCTTTGTAGTCATTTTGTAAGTCTTTACGGCCATTTTGTGTCTCTTTCTGTCACTCTGAGGTCATTTTGTGTCTGTTTATGGTCATTTTGTGTCTCTTTGTAGTCATTTTGTGAGTCTTTGCGGCCATTTTGAGTCTCTTTGTGTCACTCTGAGGTCATTTTGTGTCTGTTTATGGTCATTTTGTGTCTCTTTGTAGTCATTTTGTGAGTCTATACAACCATTTTGTGTCTCTTTGTAGTCATTTTGTGAGTCTTTACAGTCATTTTGTGTCTCTTTGTAGGCATTTTGTGAGTTTATGCAATCATTTTGTGTCTGGAGTCATTTTAGCACTCTTTACAGTTAATTTGTGTGTTGTTGCAGTCCTTTTTGTACCTGCTTGAGGTAATTTTGTGTCTCTTTACAGACACTTTGGCAGTTATTTGAAGTCTGTCTGCAGACATTTTGGATCCCGGTGAATAGTTTTTGTCTCTTTGCAGCCATTTTGGGCATCTTTGTGTTCTTTTGTGTCTCTTTGTGGTCGTTTTGTAAGAATGACTTTCCTCCTGTCGCCTGAGGATGCAGAGTTAAAGAAAGCAGCTGACCGTGAGCAGCTCGGTGGGCAGGTCCTCCCCGTTGTTGATGGCTCTGTTCATGGACACGAATCGCTGCAGGCTGGGTTTGTCTTTCACGTTGGGGTTGTGGAGACTCGTGTTGAGCATGATGATGGCAAAAGACAGGATGTAGCAGGTGTCTGTAATAGAATACTCAGTTTAGTTTCTTCAGCTGTGCACTGTTATTACTGCTTCAGCTGTATAAATTGCACCTATTAAAAATAATGGGTTTCTGTAAAGTTTGCTTCTTATACTGAACATTCAGTTTGCTCTGATCAGAGAGATGAGACATTTCTGTGGCTTCAAAGAACAGACTTTTTTGACAGCTGATGTGTCTTGTGGAGAATTCTCATATTAAAGAAGCAGAAATGGATCTCATTAATTGTACTGTGCGAGAGATTGAATCAGCCTCTCTGTGCTCGTACCTGTGGACTGGAAGACCCCTGGGTTACAGTCACAGTAGCGAGTTGCGAACGCCTCCATCATCCTGTCAATCTTCTGAGCTTCTCCCGGGAGACGGAAGCTCCACAGAAACTGTCTGCAAGGTGGAGGAGGTGTTAAAAAAAAAACACTCAAAGTGGAGCGCACATCATCAGAGAAACTAGACTGAAGTAAAGCTGCTGCAACATCTCAAGCCGACTTTCACAAACCTCAGCGCCTGCACCAAATTCAGGTCTGAGAACTCGTGCAGACCCACAAACGCTTTCAGTATCTCCAGATGCATTTCCTCCCTGTGTGAAAACCAAGAAGACAGATAAACAATGAAAATCACCAAGTTGAAAGTCTGTGGCACAAATACATAAAGCGCAGCAAAGAAACTCGGGACAAAAGTGCTGCTGAGACGATCTGAAAATACACATTGAAGAAGGGAGGAGCTGTTCTGGTCTTTAAGAGTGAATTCTGTGACCAGAATCTGAATGGAAGAGTTCAGGATTGTGGTTTTCTCTGCATTTCCTGCATGTTTTAAGAGAATGGTTCTGACATTTTGAGAAATGCATTAGATTAGATGGCGTAGATAACATGTCTTGGAGTTTAATCTTGAATCCGATGACTGTTAGACTTGACTTGGTAATCATGACCTTTACTTTGTAATGACTTGTGGTTTTATTATTAGCTTGTGATGGATAGTTACGCTGCCTCTCACTGCTGACTTCAGCCTTTAAAAATCTGAATCCATTTGTCTTCAGGTTTTATAAAATGCTATTGAACCAGGACCTTCACAGGAACAATATCTGACTCTACCTCCACTGCCACCCACTTCTCTGCCTCTTAGACCCAGAGAAAGGAAAATCTTTGGAAAGGCCTTCTTCTTTTAATTAAATGTTCCATATACATGCATTTAGTTTCTCTTTGTGGTCTTAGTATTTCATGCATATTTTAAATTTGATCCCAGAAGGTGTTGTCCTCTTCCATCTTGCTTTATTAGTATTTTAAATTTGCATTATTGTGTTTTACAAATACACTTGACAGGTTTTTATCCTGTTTTCTTTGTTGCTTTTTTGCACATATTTGTCTTATAATATGTGCAACACTTCAGTTATCTTCAGTTGTTTTATAATGTAATGTCATATAAATAAAATGAATATAGCTTGATTTGAAAAGCAATATATATATATGTTCGTGGAAGGACAGCTGGAGAAATCTAAGTAGTGATTAAACACAAATTAATGGAGTCAACTAATCTTTTCTTGTTAACTTAATGTAAATAATTCAACTTATAATATGCAGTTGTTATTTTCACATCACTTCAGAATTTAAAGATGACTTCTTTTTGATTATAGAGAAACAAAACTAGCAAATTAATACACTTCCCAGCATGCATTGCCCCTATTGCTGTACACATAAGAGTTGATTCAGCCCACGTTTATTGAACTCATGAGGTAAATAAGGACTAATTATTCAGCCAGAGTTCAACTTATGGTTTCATTAAAAAGGATTTGTTTTAAACTAATGCATGCAGCTTGTCTGTTGTTATGATAAAATGGACCTTTACTGTTCTCTGAGTCCGATCCCAGCCCAGTTAGTCCCACATCAACTGTGTCAATACTCTACCTTTCTCCCAAGAAGTTGCCGATTGCGGTTTTATTCAGCCCCTCCTCTTTGTAGAGAAACTCAGCCACCGAGTCCGATTGCCATTCAAGAAGTCCATTTTCTACCAGGTAATAGATGCCCTGCAGCAAAAGAGGGAATGGGATGAGAAGTCTGTAATTGGAAATTAGGAGCAAGCCGTTATGTTGACTGTTGGTTCAGACAGAAAAGGGGTGAAATCTTCAGAGTTTATCATAAAATCTGAGGTTTTTTTTTTTGGAACTTTTTATTTAAACGTTTGAGTCATTTTACATAACATGGCCTGACATAGGACATCGTAAATTAAATTATAGATACAGTAAAGGTAAACAATATGAAAATAGAAAGAAAAATTTAATAAATAAAATGATAATAATGAAAATAAAGATAAAAGCAGTAATAATAATAATAATAAAATAATATATAAGCCTACACATACTTAAAAAAAAAAAAAAAAAAAAAAACAGGTAGGGGGAAAAATATCCGCAGAAAAGGGTGGGAATTAGTGGCTAAGCATTATCACCCATAGAGGAACTTCTGTGATACTCTGTCTCATCAGTATCTTATCATGTCATTTGGCCTCTCTCTATCAAACACCGAGGTATCGTGAAACACATGTCCATCTTTGTTCAAAAGTGTCCATAGTGAGCTGCAGGGTCGCAGTCATTCGCTCCATCATGTACATTTTTTTCAGTCTCTGCACCCATTGAGCTGTGTTGGGTGGTTTTGAATCCTTCCAGTTCACTGTAATCATTTTCTTCGCTATCAATAGAAGAATTCTGAGTATATATCGCTGATCTGTATTACATAAATCTTTGGGTATGGCTCCTAACAAAAACAACATTGGTTCTGGCTGGATATCCAGCTCTAGAATAATATCAATCTCCTTTTTGATATTCTCCCAGAACCCTTGAATTACTGGACAGTCCCAAAAGATGTGCGTGGTGTCTCCTATTTTTCCACATTTTCGCCAACATAGTGCCACCTTGGGGTCTTTCATATATGAAGAAATGATTAAGGGAGTGTTAAAATATCTGATCTTTATTTTCCAATCGAATTCTTTCCATAATTGGCTATTAATTCCCTTATGGCAACCTGTCCATATACTCTCCCATTTAGTATCTTCAATTATCACATTCAGTTCCAACTCCCACTTTTCCTTAATGTAGTCTATATTTTGGGAAGTTTCGGCTGCCAGTCTTTTGTATATATTAGATATGTGTTTCTTTTTTGGCAAATGCTTCTCTATGACACTAATGAAGTATTCTTCTATTTCATTAGGATTTTTGCTGATTAGTTCCTTTTCTCGATGATTTGTGATATAGTGTCTTATCTGGAGGTATCTGTAGAAATCCTTTGATGGGAGGTTAAATTGTTCTTGAAGTTGAGAGAAAGATTTGAAATCTGTTCCTTTAAAAAGTTGATTAATTGTACATAGACCTTTGTCTGCCCATCTTTCAAAGCCGCTATCTGACAAAGAGGGGGGGAATTCTATGTTTCCTGTTATCAACATGGCTCTTGAGATTGATTTTGGTCCCCTAAGCATTTTCTTAACTGTTGTCCAAACTTTGAGGGTGTGTTTTATCCATTCATTTTCAATTTTGATTTTTTTAATTGACTTGATATCAATAAAGGGTAGTATTGATAAAGGAACGCCTTTTGTTGAGCTCTGTTCTATTTGGGGCCATATTGCTTCCTGGTCTTTCCCAATCCATGACACTATTGTGTTTATTTGTGCAGCCCAGTAATAATTTTTAAAGTCTGGCAGACCTAGGCCTCCCTTGTCCTTATGCATGTGAAGGGTTTTTAGTCTCACCCTCGGTCTCTTCTTTTGCCAAATAAATGTAGATATTAGTTTGTCAAGCATTTTTAAGGTAGAGACAGGTACTCTTACAGGTAAAGATTGAAATAAAAAAGTAGTCTAGGCAGTAGATTCATTTTTACGGTCTCAACTCTACCCAATAATGAGAGAGGAAGGACCTCCCAGCGCGCCACATCACTTTTTATTTGTTTGATCAATTTATTATAATTCGCTTCAAATAATTGAGTGGGAATAGTTGTAATAATAATTCCCAGATACCTAAATCCTTGTTTGGACCAGCGGAAGGAGACATTTTCATTTAATTGTGTAGGCCAGGTCCCAGATATCATCATGGCTTCTGATTTATTTTCATTAATTTTATATCCAGATACTGTCCCATATTCATACAGGCATTTCATAAGTACGGGTATCGAGGATAATGGATTTTTTACAAAAAGCAAAATGTCATCTGCAAACAAAGCTATCTTATGATTAGATCCCCCTTCATCCACTATTCCTTGAATCTGTACATTTTGGCGTATAGCCTCCGCCAGAGGCTCAATACTAATAGCGAATAAGATGGGTGACAGCGAGTCTCCCTGTCTTACGCCTCTTTCCACCCTGAAAAAACTAGAGCAATGACCATTAACTCTAACTTTTGAGATAGGTTCTTTATAGAATAGGTTAATCCAAGCCACAAATTCTTTCCTGAAGCCCATTTCTATCAGTGTTTGTCTCAAAAACATCCAGTCTACCCGATCAAATGCTTTCTCAGCATCTAAGCTGAGAAGCATTGATGGTTGTTTGTCTTTTGCCGCTACTGTTTGCAAATTCAAAGCTCTCCTTATATTGTTTGTTCCTTGACGGCCCAGTATAAATCCTGTTTGATCTGGTTTTATTAATTTCTTTATATATTTTTGGATTCTAGAAGCCACAACTGAAGTTAAAATTTTATAATCTACGCATAAAAGACTTATTGGGCGATAGCTGGTACAGTGTAGGGGGTCCTTCCCCTCCTTATGTAATACTGTTAATATGGCTTCCGACCATGATTTTGGGGGGTCTCCTGATTCTAGTACATAATTATATAGTTTACATAATACGGGGGCGAGCTCATTCATAAAAACTTTATAGTATTCTCCGGAAAACCCATCTGTTCCTGGTGTTTTGTTATTTTTTAATTTAGTGATGGTTTCTTTAATTTCATTTTCTGTAATGGGCTCTATTAGGGTTGCTGCTTCCTCATTCGATATTTTATTCATGTTAAGAGGTCTTAGGAACTCCATAATTTTTTCTTCCTTAAATTCTAGTTCTTCAGCCTTATATAACTGTTTGTAGTATGTTGCAAATGAGTTTGATATTTTGATAGGGTGGGTCTCCACCTGATTGGTTTCTGGATTTCTGATTTTGGGGACTGCACGGTTAGATTGAGTTTTTCGGAGTTGAAAAGCCAACAGTCGGCTCGCTTTATTCCCCATTTCATAATATTTTCTATTTATATATCTGAGAGCCCCTTCCGCCTTATATGTTAGGACTTCATCTAGTTGTTGTCTAGCTTCCTTTAATTTTTTAAGAGTATCTGCCCTTCCATGCTGTTTGTGTTCCCTTGTCAGTTTTTTTATTTCACCTTCCACTTCTCGTTGTTTTGCGAGCCTTTGTTTCTTTATTCTAGATCCTATGGAGATAATCTTCCCTCTGATTGTGGCCTTACTGGCGTCCCATACAACTGAGGGAGAGACATTACCATCATCATTTATAGAAAAGTACTCAGATAGAGATTTTTGTAATTCTTGCTTGATATTTGTGTCTGTTAATAAAGAGACATTAAGCCTCCAGTGCTTAAAATGACTGTCTAACCCTAAATTAATTTTCATAACAACTGGGTTGTGGTCTGAAATCGTGATCGGTTCAATTGTGCTTTCTTTTATTCTATACAACTCAATTTTCGATAAGCAGAATAGATCTATCCTCGAGTAACTCCCATGTACGTGAGACATGAAAGTGAAGTCTCTCTCATTGGGATGGCAATGTCTCCAAACATCCACTAGGCCAAGTTCTTTCATCATATTAGATAACCCTTTGGACATTTTAGATTGAGGCTTTATTACAGAGGGTAGTCTGTCCAACTTTGAGTTTAATGTACAGTTACAATCACCTCCCACTAGTATAATCCCTTCACTTTTATCTGCCAACAGAGCGGCAATTTTTTTGAAAAAAGATGGACAGTCTTCGTTTGGGGCATAAACATTCAATATGGTCATCTTTATTCCCCCAATTGAACCAATCACCATAACATATCGTCCTTCGTCATCCTGAAAAATTTTCTCATTATTGTAATAAACAGATTTATTAAAGAGGATAGCAACCCCTCTTTTCTTTTTCCTCCCACATGATGCACTATAGACTTGGTCAACCCACTCTCTCTTTAGTTTTAAATGCTCAGTCTCGGACAGGTGTGTTTCCTGAATCAAAGCCACGGAACAATTCAACTTCTTTAGATGTCCGAGAATTTTTTTTCTTTTTATAGGATTATTAATTCCTCTTATATTATAACTAATAAAATTCAGCTCAGCCATAGTCTCTATATGATCTTAGGACAAAGCACCCCACCTGTTTGAACCAAAGTGTCATAATGTATCTAAACATCAACAAAATCTCGTCCATAACATCTGTCAGGAAAAATACAAACAAAAACGGAACACATAACTGAACTTCCACCTCACCAATCCGACACAGTGGCTGAACTCTCACTGCGTCAAATCCCCGTTGATACTGGGACAGAGAGGTGTGACCTACCCTCCCTGTGGGAAAAAGCGCACACAGCGCAAATATGACCAATATTGCATTAAAATGCAAAAAAGGTCCAGGTGAGTGTATTCCACTCATACCACTTAAACCTCGCCTTCCTCTGGACTATATATCGCACAGCCTTATTTTGTATAGCCTACATTAGTGACAACAAGTTGTATTCATCTCTATATTCCTCTTTAAAACATAACGACGCTTATATTATTCTCTTCAGCCGTTAGTTATATAGTGTGTGATTAATGTCCTTACCATTGCTTTGATTACAACAAACTTTTTATTTACTTTGATGGTAGGGCAATTTTAGTCTTCCCCCTGCAAGAAGGCCCTGAGATCCGCTTGTGACAGTACCGCCTCCCTCTTTCTCTTCTCTTGGCTCCTCCATCCATCCTTCAGCTCCTCCTCGATGCGTTCCCTCTCTCCACATCGCACGTCAATCCCCAGCTCCTTCAGCTGAGTCGCGGCACTCATTAAAGTTGCAAATGTCTTCTCCCCGGTATTCAGCTTCATCCTCAATTGCGCTGGGTACAAGCACCTTGCTTGAATGTCTTTCTTTTTAAGCTGCTTGATAACTTCATGGACTCTCATGCGTTTTTGCTGTAGGTCGGGGGAATAATCCTGATCAAAGTAGATACGCTTGCCTTGAAAGAGAATTGGCCCCTGGCTCCATGCTTGTCGAATGACTGCGTCTTTTACCGCTGCATCCAGGAATCTCACTATTATCGATCTTGGGGGGGCTGATGTATCCTTAGGCTTGGGCACCAGCGAGCGATGCGCCCTTTCAATCTTAATATCTATGTCCGGCGGTAGTTTGAGTTCTTTTTGGATCAGGTCTTTAACAAAACCTGCGGTATCTTTACCTTCACTGCCTTCTGGGATTTGAAAAATACGAATGTTGTTTCGTCTCAGTCTATTTTGGAGGTCATCACACTTTGCAGAGAGGTCTATATCGCGGTGCAGCAGGTACCTCAGCGCTCTGTGATGTCGCGTCCTCGTGTCCTCAACCGTGCTAACTCTCTCCTCCAGCTTTCCAATTCTCTCTCCGTGTTCCACCAGCTGGTCTCTTATGTCAGACACCGTTTGCTCCAGACGGTTAAGGGCCACTTTGGTTTGGCTGTGTCCGTCTTGATTTTCTTTTCGGAGGTTCCTCAGCTCCTCCAGTATCGTCAGGTCTGATTGACACATGTTGCTGCTAGCCGCGTTCATGCTAGCTGACCTCGGAGGAGTCGGCTTGTTGTCTTCTTTTCCTTTACCGGACTCAAGTCTGTCCTGTCTCCTTTGTCCAGCGGAGGAGCTCATGTTTTAAGGATACCCCTTTGCGTTTTGGCGTCGAAATATTGTAGTTGTCACTATTTTCTTTAGTATGTCCAGCGGAGCTTAGTTATTATGCTGCGAGTCCATCCATGACGTCACAGGAAGCCCCAAAATCTGAGGTTTTAAATGCGTGTTTCCACTTAGAAGACAAATTCTCCCCTTCGTGTTAAAAGTTGGCTGAAACTTGAGTTTTGATTCTTATCAGCATTGCTAACTTTTACCCAGTCATATCACACATCGAGAAAAAATTTCCTCTTTTCATTGCATGCTGGGTGCTTCGAGCCACATCTCAAATATGACCCTTTCTGAGCGAGTACACCTCCTAAGCACTTCTTTAAATCAGTTCCTCTTGAAGACGCTCTTAACCCCAAGAAGCCTGAGAACTTCTCACCCGCCCACTCGTATGTATTCAGGTCTGAGTGCAGAGCGGTCACTGGCCGAGGGACCCGGTTTGAAAAAGAGGAAGGACTGAAAAGACGGAGGTTGTAGTGGTGAAGTGGAGTCTCTGCCCCACTTCAGGGAACAGGATGTGGTTTTTCTCGCTATTGCTCTTCCTCTGCATCTGAGGCTGTGCACAGTTTGCACCTCTGAGCATCACACGCACATCGAATCCACATCCGCTGTGTGAGGAGTTATCTCTGCCGTCATGCTGCAGTTCAGCTTCAGATCCAGAGGAACTGAAGTGAGTAAAAGTATAATTTCACCCACCGTAACTTCACTGTGACTCTGTGGACTAAAGTAAGCTTCCATGTAAACTGTTGAATTAAATCACACAAAGCCTGTCGGAACCAAATATAGTCCACTTCGAGATGTTTCCATGGATACATCATATGTTCTTTACATGCCAGTCAAGTTCTCCTTATAGGCTGCATTACCCAGGAATGCTATGATGATGATCTGGTTCGGTTAGTTAGGTCTGAATTCCAAAAAGTACTTGGTTCAGATTAGAGGACCGTCATAAATAATAAATGTTATCGAGCGGTATGGTTAGAAGAAAAAACATTCATTACCAGTGTGAAAATGAACATCAATCTCCCATGTTAAAGTCCAATGTTTTGCTGACCTATCCATCCACCCCGAACTCCTCCTACCCCAACACCTTTACTCCTTTTTAGCTCGTAGTTACTGGGGCCACCAGAGGGCATCATCGCAAGAACATAAACGTGTTGATTTAGAGCATTTTCTGAAATTACAATAATAACAGCAGAAGATGTGCCACAGATAAACTCTTGAAAATCACTGCTAAATTACAACTACATCTATTATGATGTGACAATGCTGTGATAAAGATAAGGTTAGGTCTAGGCACAAAAACAATTCTGTTAGTTTTAGGAAACCATCATGATTTATGTTAAAATATGTACTTTATTGTCATGTGTTTAAGGTTAAAAGAAAGCAATAATGTTAGCTTGCAGTTTTATCCAGGAAACAAACAGAAGTCTTTAAAGTCCAGCGTTTTGTTGGCCAATCCATCCACCCCGACCTCCTCTATAATCACCTCACTTCTTACTTTTCTTTTCATCATAATTACCAAAGCTACCAGAGGGCGCTGTCAGGACATCTTCTGATTCAATGATCATGTAACGATGCTTGTACAAACAAAGAAAGTCTACATCTACTGACCAAATCAAAGATCCTTTCTGGATCACCTAGATTCATTACCAGTGAATCCTATTTTTGTGTTCATGGATGCAAAAAAAGACGTCAACTCACACTTTTGGGGTCCATGTTGAATTTCTTTTTCCCTCGCAGGAATCTTCTGTTCTTCACAACATTTTTACTGCAGCAAAAGACAATTAGAAAAATAAAGACCAGAAGGCTGCAACATATTCATAATGTACATGTTTGTGTACATTGATGTTGCACCAGAGTGAAGTATGACCATATTAGACATACTGTAGCACACAGATGATTCAGTGTTTATGTTTCATGTTATTAAGTATATTAAGTGAAGTCACTCTGAGCTACACCTGCCAAAAGGTCTACCATCCCTGCTGGAGTAGTCTAGAACTAACTTACATGTTTAATTTTTTTTAATTGTGGCCAATTTATTGTTTTTTATTGAATTTATTAAAGTTGTTTTCAGTGACAGGTGCCGATATTTCTGTTGTTTCTGTGCCTTGTGGTGTCCAATCTGGTTGCTGAGTGGCATAAGGGAAGATCTGGTGGTGATGCTGCAGTAACTGCTGTTGTGTCCAATGCTGTTGGTGTGCATTATGTTTGTTGAATATCAGCTGTCTTGTTTGTTTCAATGCAGTCGCTCTTACACAGTGTGATACTGTATGTTGTATGCCAGTTGTTTTGGCTGTGCTGTGGTTTTGTATTTTGTACATGTGTAGACTGTGCTCTGATCTAGTTCATGCAGTATTAAGTTGCTGGTGATTCGGTATATTCATATGTATGACAGGCAGCAATAAAAAAAAGTTACTGAAGCTAAGACTAATTAGTTTTCCTGCTATTTTTCTCCTTGTTGGATGTGATCAAGGTGACTTAATGACTAATCAGTGGTCAAAATATCAAAACATTTCAGTCAGTTAAAGAATTACTGAAATAAACTCCTCAGACCATTTTCTCCATAATGAAAGGTGTATGCTGTGAAGTGGTGGGTGTTGGGGTTTAGTGGGATGCGGTCAGCAGTGCTGAGAAACTCTGGTTGACATTGCCAGTAACACAATTGCAGCCAAATGCGGTATCACACCACTCGCATTATCGCCTTGTGAATGCAGCGACAAAAGTGACGGGAAGTCCAAATATGGACTTGGACAGCCGCACACACACGAAATGTCACAACACTGTTTTCTCTGTAATTTTCTGTGACTCTTACGATGCTCAGTGACTTCGTTTTATCACAACCAGAGCTGCTGTACACACCAGATCACATTTTATCTTATATAACATATTGTCTGTGATGACCTTCAGCCAATGGTTAACTAAAAGTAATGGATGAACCTTCGAAACAGAAAGCTAAACATAATATAGCTAAACAGTTGAATCACCAAGCTAAGGTTAATAAATATGGATTTGAAACATTTAACTAAAAGTAAAAGATGAACATAGCTGAAACATTTGAAATTGGCATCCAAAAATAACAGTTGAAACAACAAGATTGCCAGTAAGCTAAAAGTAAATAGCAACAGTTAAAATACCTAGCTAAAATTAACAGTTGGAATGGTTAGCAACAAGTAACAGTTAAAATAGTTAGCTATAAGTAACAGTAGGAATAGTTAGCTGGACATAACGATTGGAATAGTTAGCTGAAAGTAAAAGATGATTTCACTAGCTAAAAGTAATGGTTGGAATAGTTAGCTGAAAGTAAGACTTGATTTCATTAGCTAAAAGTAATGGTTGGAATAGTTAGCTGAAAGTAAGACTTGATTTCATTAGCTAAAAGTAACAGTTGAAATGGTTAGCTTAAAGTAATGGTTGAAATAGTTAGCTGAAAGTACCAGTTGGAATAGTTAGCTGAAAGTAACGGTTGGAATAGTTAGCTTAAAGTAATGGTTGGAATATTTGGCTTAAAGTAATGTTTGGAATAATAAGCTGAAAGTAAATGTTGATTTCTATGGCTAACAGTAACAGTTGGAGTAGTTAGCTTAAAGTAACGATTGGAATAGTTAGCTGGACGTAATGGTTGGAATAGTTAGCTGAAAGTAATGATTGGAATAGTTAGCTGAAAGTAAGACTTGAATTTATTAGCTAACAGTACCAGTGGAAATAGTTAGCTTAAAGTAACAGTTGGAGTAGTTAGCTTAAAGTAATGGTTGGAATATTTGGCTTAAAGTAAAGTTTGGAATAGTTAGCTGAAAGTAAGAGTTGATTTCTATGGCTAATAGTAACGGTTGAAATAGTTAGCTTAAAGTAACAGTTGGAATATTTAGCTTAAAATAATGGTTGGAATAGTTAGCTGAATTTATTAGCTAACAGTAACAGTTGAAGTAGTTTGCTTAAAGTAACGGTTGGAATAGTTAGCTGAAAGTAAGAGTTGATTTCTATAGCTAACAGTAACATTTGAAATGGTAAGCTAAAAGTAACGGTTGGAATAGTTACCTAACAGTAACGGTTGAAGTAGCAAGCTAAAAGTAAGACTTGGTTTCCTTAGCTAAAAGTAAGAGCTGAAATGGTTAGCTAAACATAATGGTTGGAGTAGTTAGCTCAACGTAATAGTTAGCTTAAAGCAACAGTTGTAATTGTTAGCTGAAAATAACATTTAGAATAGTTAGCTGAAAATAACATTTGGAATATTTTGCTAAAAGTAACGGTTGTTATAGTTAGCTCAACGTAAGAGTTAAAATAGATACCTATTAGTAACAACTGGAATAGTTAGCTGCAAGTAATAGATAAAAGGTTAAAAAAATGGCATTATAGATATGATATATCTTGAAAATGCTGTGAACCACAGTTGTAAATGAAGCATATTAGGCAGAAAAAGTTTTCAAATTTCTTGTCAAAATGTTTGAGAAGCAGGTTTAAAGGTACAGATGTAAACAAGCAACTGTCTCGATAAAGCTGATTGCATGACTTTGTCAAACTCATTGCATGTGACGTGGGAGGCAAAAACTGCAGCAAAGTGTCGCCTAAATAAGAGGAAGAGCTGCAATGACTCACTGAGGAGCTGCTGTAATAATGTGCTCATACTCACTTGTGCTCCTTAGATTCAGGGCTGCGGATTTCTGGCGTGACGTGATTGATCTCCAGCCTCAGCTTCTGTACAAGAGTTGAGAAAGACAGCGGTGATGTTTGTGAGGGTACAAGGTTTGGTATTACATCACTGACACCTGCACAATCAATGACTCAGGGCCAATTTGCCCGCTGCCGTTGTAAAGTAACCTTCAAATCTTTTATATCTCAATTAAAAGTTAGTGAATGAAAACGCCTTTTGTGTGCTGTGAAAAGCCCTGCTGAGGCAACCAGAGGTGGGAGCTCGCAGGAGAATAACAAGGCATTTTAATGAAGGACCTTGGAGGGATAGACGCAGCACAGTACCTGAATGTCATCCAGCAGCTCGAACTTGTGGATCTTGACGGTGTTGTCCTGCCTGCTTTCTGCTGGAGGGAGTTTCGGTGGAACTGTGGGGCGACAGAAAGTGGGGCAGTCAAAGTTAAGGATGGTGGCACACACTTGATAAAGCATTCAGCGGACATGCAGCACTGTGGACTGACTTGACAACCTCCCTCACGCCTACACTCGCTCTCGCAGGCCGGCCGACGTGCATCACAGACTCATCCTTCACCTCTTAGAAAAGTGGTCAGAGAATGACTCGAAAAGAAAAGGGCTGACAATCGCTGCTTTTCTCTCTTGTCTTAATGAATCAGGTTGAGTGTGAGTGCATTATAAGTGCAGTTCACCTTGATCTGTGGAAGCATGCAGCATAATGGCTTAAATTTCAATGTTGGATAAACAGATGATCATGTGTCAGGTCTCAAAAGCTGAATAATAGAACCGTAATATGAGTTATAGTTTCCATTTCAGAGCAAAGCACTCAAGAAGACACAGCCAACAGCAGTTAGTAGTAAGTTCTACACTACAACACACAATAATAATTCTCTAAATCAGCCTTGCTTCTTGTTTTCTAGCTGCATATGTTCATAACAATGTGAAGTAAAGATTAAAAACAAAGGACTGTTGAGCGTACCTTTCCCCCAGAGGAAGCTGTCTTTTCTGCGTATGGCCATGTTGTTGTTGTTGGAGCGACTGAGCGGCTGTACAGGAAACGTACTGAGAGTCAGAGCGAGAAAAGGGCCGGCGCTGCCATTCTGAGGCGCTCCGGGTTCACTCAGCAGCACGGCTTACGGCACTTCTGGTGACGTGCAAAATGACAAAATGCCCTTTAGGCAACAGAAATCTCATTCATGCCTTATAGTTGTGCAACACTGCTATTATTACGCATCTGTTATTACAAAATACCAGGGTTTCATGTTCTAAAGTCATCGTAATAACAGAGTAAATACGTGAAATGTGCTGATTAGGGCTGCACGATTATGGCCAAAATGCTAATCACGATTATTTTGATCAATATTGTAATCACGATTATTAATCACGATTATTCATTATGTTAGAAAAATACCTGTATTTTTATTGCACTAAGCAAACAATACAGTTTAGGAACAGTTTTCAGCACTAAATGAAATTTTAAATAAGAATAAATAAATGATAACATAATTAAATAATCTGGATCGGATGAATTCAGAACCTGATCCAGATTCTTCAGATGATCGGCAGCCGTCTGGGTCAACTGGGAGCAGCAGAGCCTCGTTCCCAGATTCTTCATGTCTACCTCCTGCTTTATGAGGTTCTCACCTGACCTTATAAAGCAGGTTAGGTGAGAACTAACCTGCTTTATAAATAAAGATCTGTTTGATTTGCTAACTTGCTAGCTAGCTAGCTAACTTTTATTGCGATCGTTTTGAGCGTGGTTTGAGAGATAATCGATCCCGACCTCAAAGCGATCCCCCCCCCACACACACACACACAAATAATTGTCCAGTGTTTTGACCATTTTTCTGAAGCCCTTGTTGCTCACTGTATTTAGTGGACACACGTCTTTGGCCAAATAAAACGATATTGCGTCAGTTATTTCTGCGTGTCTTTGGGAGGTAGATGGATGCGGTGTTGCCCGGTGCAGGCTCGCTGTTATGGTTGTCTGGGTTGCTGCTGGACACGGACGGGAATTTTGTGAATCAGCGTTAGCTTTAGCCTTCATGCATTCCTCGTATTTGTGTTTGTGATGTTTTTTCAGATGGTTGAACAGATTAGTAGTGTTACTCTGCAGGGCAGACACAACTCTGCCGCACTCTTTACATATGACTTGTTCTTGTTTAACGTCATTTGCCCTGAATCCGAACAAGTCCAGACAATGGATGTTGATCCGTTTTGAGGCAGTAGCTCCTCACCATGATGATCCTACTTTCTTCTGTTGACATGACTCTCATCAGCCCAGTCCACCGAGTGACTTCAGGTTGCCGCTGCAGGTGCCCTCCCTTGTTATTTTGGCAGCTTCATAAAGCCTCAAGCATGTTTTCGCCCCCTGGTGTTTGTCTGACTACTGATTGAGAAAGTGCTTGATTAGCTCTGCAGCAGAGCCGCATTTTAAATGTAAATATCGCCGACGATCAGGTTAGTTTAATCGTGGCAGCAAAAACCGTGATCATGATTAAAATTCGATTAATTGTGCAGCCCTAGTGCTGATAAACTTTTATATTTCCCATTTAATTGGGCATCTGCTGTAGTAATGTAACTGTACTAGAGTTGCAAATCCATCATAACATAATATTTTAGTAATTTTAAGTAAAAAAAAAAAGGTCAATTCTCTGACTCCTGCTTTTTAAATGTATTTTTTTCTGGTTTCTTTCCTCCTCTGTGACGGAAAACTAAATATCTTTAGGATTGTGGACAAAACAAGACATCTGTCGTCTTGGGTTTTGACATTCGTCGCCATTTTCTAGCATTTTGAGTTAGGATAAGCTTTATTGATCCTACACCAGGGGAATTTGCATGTTGCAGCAGCTGCATACAAATGAGGCAGCATGGAGGAAGCAGGACACGAAATAGAAAAGTACAGTGAGGCTAAAAATGAAGATATAATAAAGAAAATGTGCACCTGTCACATGTACAGATGAGGCTTGATGTAGTATTGTCCTTTTGTACAGAATAATAAATTATCCAGAGTAGAATTACAGACCAAACAACGAATTTATATAATCAACACAGGAATTAATGGATTAATCGACAATGGAAAAAACAGTTAGTTACAGCCCTAAATTGCACAAAGTACAAATATATATATTTACATCCTTTGCTAACATGAAAGTTCTTGCATTGTAAAGATATTTGCAATGCATATATTTGCATTTTTACTTTTTGAAGAAAGAACATCAACATAGCATGGAGGTGCTGACAAATGAATCCAGAAGTATTCATTGTGACAGAATGTTCCTCGACAGAAAGCACCGCGTTCACAGGAGAAAACAGAAACGTGGTGGCCTTCGCTCATGACTTCCTTTCTTACTATTGTTCATAGTTTTACAAAAAAAAAAACAGCCTTAGACTCATCTTTGACAACATGAATAAAAGCTAAAAATGTAGAAGGTTGATAAAAGCAGCATTTATGGCAGAGAGGCTGTGTTAGATTGTGGAGATGTTCCTAATGAAGTACTCTAAATGTAAAAGTAGATTATTTGCCTCAGAAGTACCTGAAAATATAGTTTCAGCCCTATGTTACCATGTTGTGTCTTCATCTGCAGGAAGTAAACACTTAAACAGAAGAGGGCTTCTTTCATTTCTAAATATGAAGCCCCACCTAGTGGGACTCCACATTCTGAACGCCAGAGACTGTAATTATGATACCATGTTGTTATATTTCATTTATTAATATGAATTAATAATGAGGCTGCAGGCTCTTTCTCTGGCCTGCATATCTAATCCCCCGAGAAGACACAGACTGTCCACTGTTTTCCTCTGATGTTTAAAAATGGGTCACAAATGTTGCTCAACTTTTGAAAAAGTGAAGTAATTTCCTTTTAGTTTTTAGCAAACTGGAGGAAGTAGACAGACAGACAGACAGACAGATGGTGTCAGCAGCAGATTTCCTGCAGCTGTTCGGTAAAATAGTCAAATTAAACTGCAGTGTTTGAGTGAGCTCACTGTAGTAAAGGACACTGCATTAAGTTTATTATTATTGGACAATAGCAGAGCTCTACAGAGGATATTATGTTGGCAGGATCAGTTCATTAACAGATGTAATAGTTGGATAAGCAGATTGAATTTTCAGAGGAAACTTCCAGATCATGTCTTTAAATAAATAACAGCGCCCCCCAAACCTTCCTATTCCACCTGACGGATGTACTGTGAAGGAGGTTCAACATAGCCTGACTTTCTTTGTGTTAGCCGGCTAAACAAAACCTAAAGCTCCCCTCAGAGAAAGTATCACAATGATGATTATCTACTTTCTCTGTTAACCAGGCTTTCCTCTTCAGACTCTGCATGCTTTCATAAAAGGTAAATATGGCAGCATGTTGTGACAGTAATAATATTTATCTATTATTGCTGCAAAGTAACAGGAAACCCTTCTCATACTCTGTATATATCTGAGCAGCAACTATCTGGAGTCATGCTGATGTCTCGTTTCTGCTAACAGGACCTTTGTTGCATCAATACTGAAGTGGCAGAGAAGGGAGTCGTCACTTCAGAGTAACAACAGCCTGCAGAGTTGGTCCTTCAGCCTTGAGTTGAAGTGACAGGCTTTGTATCTGGGCGGCCGTATGCACAACTGTCATGTGATCACAGGAGTTCAGCCAAAACTGCAGGTAGGATTGTTGCTCTAACCATCATGTTCTCTTAGATACACTCCCCAATGCCAGGTTAAAGTACAGTAAATCACGCCGTGGAGATACACAAATGTGACAATGAGAGCCTAAATTGTCAAAAAACATTGGAAATCCTTCACAAGATCTGTTATTAGGGCATTTTACTGATGCAACTTTGAAAGGAGCGTAACTGTGAATTTGCTGTTGGGTTGCCTGCTATACTGTCAGTTTACTTTTCTCCATGTTTCTACCTAAACTCATGGAGTTTCAACGTGTTCTACTAAACTAATTACCCAATACTTCCCACAGAGACTTAATTTTTCACCAACAACATCTTGCTTCTTCCTGAAATCAAGCACGATGTTACTGATTTTATGATGTGATCACCCGATATAGTTTCCTTAATTCCTTTATATGAACCCTGTACAAAAAACAACCCCTCCGCCCCCGTGTTTAACCTTTATTAGACGTACACATCAGCACACTAAGAAAGTCGTCATCATCAGAGCAGTGAGTCTAAACTGTTGCACAACTTCACTGTGGAAACTAAACTTTAACATATAGATAAAAACTTTAAATAGATTTCAGTCACTGCAAGTTATCGAGTGTCTGAAGGCGGTTTGTTCCGTGCAATAAGTCAGATGAGTCAAGATCATTGTGTTTTTATAACATTTTGCTCTGTGACTCACCTACTTAAGTGATTTTTGGTTCCTCTTGCCTTAAATGTCTTACTGAAGAATGAAACTTTTCTGTTTTGATGGACACTTTGATCAAACTTAGCAAGCACTTTATTAGGAACAGCTGCTTACTCATGCAACTATCCAATCAGCTAATCAATGATGTAGGAACAAAGCCTGCAGATGCCTTCAGACAATGTGATTGTTGGCTGGTTTGAGGTTGGTTTCTGAAGCTGCTGGACTCACAAAATGGCTACAAAGAGACACAAAATGACTGCACAGAGATGTAAAATGACCACATACCATCACAAAGCAACTAACAAGAGAGGATATACTTTTAGGAGTAGAAAAAACAGAACTCTAAAAGCATGAAAATATGCAGTTTTAGACCATTTATGTCCAGATTTGGGGGATTTTTTAAAAATTATGTAATTACTTCTGTCCTTCTAGTGTTTCTATAGTTTTGCTGCTACTAATTTTGAGTAAAATGTCAATTTACCGTCTTCCCTGTTCTCATTTTTTTTGTGTTTAGTCCATTTTTTATTCAGTTCTACTACTTTGAAAACCAGACCTTTACTAACAAGTTCAGGCCACATTTGAGGTTCTGTCCTGTCACCTGGATTTTCACTGCAAACGTCCCCACAGGTCATTTAGAACAGTCAAATGCAAAAACATCCAGAGAGGAGCCGTTCTGTGGATGGAAAGGCTTTGCTGATGAGAGAGGTCACAGGTCACTGATTGGTCCAGTCTTTCTAAAATCTCTGTTATTGCTTTATGTTATTTCGTATTAATCTGTATTCAGGGTTGTTAAGAGCATTGCTGTCTGAATTAGTGGGAGGAAATGAAGTGGCATTATGGATTGTGTCGTTGATAACTTGATTTTGTGTCGCTGGATTGTAATCAAATGTGATAAACTACATCAGTACAGACGTGAATCAGCCACATGTCGTCTGTCAGTGCGTTCTAAGATTGCTGTGATTGTTGTGAAGTTGGCCTCGCTCATCCTGCTGCCGATCAGCAGGTCTGTTTGTTATAAGACGAGATAATCTGCCAGCTGCAGCCTGATCCTCCTTTAATGGCGTCTATCGCTGCACTCTTTTGTCCTTAATGAAGACTGCAGTGTTTGCGGTGTTCCCACAGCTCCATGTTTATATTCAGCAGGAGAGGTTGTGATGAAGCAGGCTTTTGAAAATCTCAAATAAGAATTAAATGGGCCGCTGTGGCTCAGGTGGTAGAGCGGGTTGTCCACTGATTACAAGGTTGGCGGTTCGATCCCCGGCCTCTCCGCATGCTGAAGCGTCCTTGGGCAAGACACTGAACCCAAGTTGCTCCCAATGGCAGGCAGGCACCTTTCATGGCAGCTCTGTCACCATTGGTGTGTGAACAGATGAATGAAAAACATATTGTAAAGCGCCTTGAATACCACTAAGGTAGAAAAAGGTGCTATGTAAGTGCAGACCATTTACCATTTAAATCACTGAACATGTCTGATGGATACAGGACCAGGGGCTGAAGGGGTCAAAGGGGTCGAATGTGTCAGGAAGACCTGAGACCTCTGCTGCCTCTGTTTGAACTGACTGTTAACATTTACTATTGGAAAATCACTAACAAGTGACACAAAACAACTATAAGGATGCACAAATGCTGTTAAGAGATGCAAAGAGACACACAATGGCAAAAAGGAGGATTGTAAGGCCACAAAGACACACAAGACTACCGCAATGAGGTACCAAAGGACCATAATATACTACAAAAGGTCCAAAGAAACTAAAAAAAAATACCATTAAAAACACAAAATAACCACAGACACAATAACCCCAAGGCCACAGAAGATGATAAAGGTGGTAATGATGAGCAAAGTGACACAAAATAACCACGCAGACTCACAAAATGATAACAAAATGAAAAAAAATACACACAAAGTTACCCCAAAGTCACAGAAAATGACCGTACAGATATAAAAAGTGACACAAAATGCCCATAGAAAAACACAAAATGACCACAAAGAGACAGAGTAACACAAAAAGACTGCAATGACACAACACAAAATGACACACAATGACCACAAAGACACACAAAATGACTGCAAATAGACACAAAATAACACAAAAAGACTGCAACGACACACAAAATGACACACAATGACCACAAAGACACACAAAATGACTGTAAAAGGTACCACAAAGACATACAAAACGACACACAATGACCACGAAGACACACAAAATGACACACAATGACCACAAAGACACACAATCCAACACAAAATGACACACAATGACCACAAAGACACACAAAATGACTTTAAAAGGGACCACAAAGACACACAAAATGACACACAATGACCACAAAGACACACAAAATGACCGCAAATAGACACAAAGTAACAAAAAAAGACTGCAACGACAGACAAAATGACACAAAATGACCACAAAGACACACAAAATGACACACAAAATGACACACAATGACCATAAAGACACATGAAATGACTGTAAAGAGACACACAATGACACAAAAGGACACAATGACCACAAAGAGACACAAACTGATTAGAAAATGGTGTAAAACCGCCTCAGAGAGCTTAACAACGACACCAAAGTGTTGGTAGTGTTGCACAAAGAAGTTTGAGGCCCTACAGTGTATCGGTATGCGGCTGCAGCTTCTTTTAGCCTCACATCAGTCAAACCTAATTGCCTTCAAAGTGGGCCTGAGCAGCTGTGGCGTTCACAGTCCCACACAGCAGCGAATCACGAGGAACCAGCATTAATCCTGGAACTGCTGCATGAATCACAGGTGCACACGGTGAGATGGAGGAGAGCCTAAATTGTCCTTGATATTGGTAATTATCAAGGTGCCATCCATCCCAATTTATGCCATTTAGAGTCTCTCCGCTCACACAAACAAGTGCGCTAAGTGTTTAGATTTGTCATTAGGCTTCGACAGCAGCAGCCTCCCTCTCTGTTCTGAGTCCCTCATGTCAACGCCTGAAACTTTGGTCAGTAACTCTGCTCTGCCGCCTCTCATTTGAGGTCTTGGTGTTTTAGTCAGTTGCCATAGTAACCTGGTATCCATAATGCAAATACGGTCTTGTCAGATTAGAGAGCTTTAGGTAGGAAATAGAGATCTATTTAGAGCAGAGGAAGGTAGGCAGTGTGCAGATCAAGCAGAGGTGACAGTGTTCAGATGTGTCTTGTCAAGCATAAAGTTATTCTCAGGGAGTTGGAAAGTCCCATAAAACACATCAGTTCCCTTCTTACATCAAATACACACTTCATACACACACACTTTCTGCTCTCCATGCAGTTTTCTTCCAAAGTAGCTTTCCTGAAAACTGTTTTTGTGCAGTAAATTTTTTACTATTTGATACAGGCCCAAGGGTTGAAGGGTCAGGAGGACCTGGCCAACCTATATCATCACAAACGAAGACACAAAATGACCAAAAATAGACACAAAATCACCAAAAAAGCAATAAAAAATACCACAAAGAGATACAAAATGATCACAATCAGACACGAAATTACCTCAAAGACACACTAAATAACCACAAACAGACATTAAATCACCACAAAAAGTCACAAGGAGGAGGCACACAATGGAAAAAAGACCCTAAAGACACACAAAAACATCACAAAGACACTAAATTACCATAATGTGGCACGAAGAGACATGCAATGACAGCAAAAAGACACGCAATGACTACCAAAAGACACAAAATGGCAGCAAAAAGACACAAAATCACCCAAAAAGCAATAAAAAGGACCACAAAGAGACACAAAATGATCACGATCAGACATGAAATTACCTCAAAGACACACAAAATTACCACACAAAAAGACAAGAGAGACACAAAATGACCATAAAGAGGCACAAAGTGACACAAGAGACTCTAAAGACACACAAAAAGATCAAAAGACACATTAAATGGCCATAATGTGGCACAAAGATACACACAATGACCACATAGAGACACACAATGACGGCATAAAGACACACAATGACTACCAAAATACACAAAATGGCCAAAAATAGACACAAAATCACCCAAAAAGCAATAAAAATGACCACAAAGAGACACAAAATAATTACGATCAGACATGAAATTACCTCAAAGACACACAAAATTACCACACAAAAAGACAGGAGAGACACAAAATGACCATAAAAAGGCACAAAGTGACACAAAAGACTCTAAAGACACATTAAATGGCCATAATGTGGCACAAAGAGACACACAATGACGGCATAGAGACACACAATGACTGCCGGAAGACACAAAATGCCACTAAGACTCCCAAAAATACAAAATAGACATACACAGTGACCACAAAGAGGCACTTAATGACCTTAATGACCATAATGACCATAAAGAGACATGCGATGACGACCAAAAGACACAAAATCACCAAAAATAGATGCAAAATTACGACAAAGAGGCTCTGAATGGTCACAAACATGAACCACCATGACCACAAAATGCCATAAAGACACACAGATTCTTCAGTCTGTAAACTAGATGTCAGAAAAGCAGAGTCTCACACAGGAGGCCTGAACTAAAATCAGACTTCAGCTCAGAGGTTGCCTTTCTTTCCAACACGCCGTCTCCTTAGAGAGCTCTGTCAGGGTGAACACAGGTGACTGGTGAGCTGATGCCTGGTTACCTGCTGGTGGGAATAAAAGAGGCAGCATCAACGCTGCTGGAGTCCTGCAGGAGAGCTTGTGTTTGCTCCCGGGAGCACCGTGATCAGCACTAAAGGTCGGGCTGCTGAGAAGATAATTGGTCCTTAAATGGTCCCATAAGGTCATCTGGGGTCAGATAAATGTTTACAGTGGAGCAGTTTTCTTCTAAAATGCCCTGTGTTGTGAAAAAGACTGCATTTTCCTGCAACTGAAAGATATGACGAGCCTCTGTGGCCCCGCTTCTGGTAGCTAATTTAACCAATGGGAACACTTGTTGTCTACAGAACAGTTTGTCTTCTTCTTGTGTATAAATGTTGGCCTTCAGAGCTCAACCTCTGATAATAAATACAACAATCAATGTACCTTTGTGGTGGTTGTATGACCGCATCCATGACGCACATCAGCTCCTCGAAGAATGACGAACCTGTCGCTCACAAGTGAGTGTTGTCTCTCAGGCAGATTCACCAGCTGAAGGTTTCACTGCACTTGGACAGAAATGAACTTTTTGTGATTGCTGCTTTTCACTGGCGCCTCACAATATCTCATTATTATCTGCTCTGTTAGAGGCTGAAACATTCATTTCCAGAGGGGGCTGCTGAATGCCCCCCAAACAGCTCCTCAATTAAGGCTGGGCTGAATCATTTGCTTTGATTCGTGCGGCGTTTCAGACGAGGCAAAAAACACCAAGATCATCAGAAGTGTTTCAAAACCCAATTTTGCTTTTGTTATTAAACATCTCCGTAGGTGGCGGAGCACCTGCACCGCTGGTCTAAAATGTAAATAATCCATTACTCAATTAAAGCACTATTCATTCTCAAACTTCATTTTCTTTCAATTTCGAATGAAGTATCTTGTTTTGCACTTTGAGTAGTGTCAACATTTTGCAATCTGTCTTCTCTACCTTGAGCAGTCTGACGAATATGATACGAGAAATGCTTGAAAGATATTTAAAGGGGTTCTCCATTGATTTTACACATAAGCTTCTTTGAAAACAGTTGCATGAAGTTATCTCAGTTTGGAGCGCAAAGATCCAACCTTCGGGCTGCTGATTTGAGGTTTTCCTGAAGAATGTAGAGGTAATTCTCCGTCGTCATTATTCTATTTACTTACTGTATAAAGCTCCACTTCCACTGACAGCAAAACAGCCCCAGAGCATGATACAGTCCCTCCAGGATTTTTCAGATTGTTGCTCCTAAATCGCCTGAATTCTCCGCAGCTTTTCTAAAAAATTGCGATGTAGGTTGCGATGTTTTAAGCGTATTTGTTGCGATGAAATTGCAGGAGACAGTAAAAAAATTGTCCAAAAGTTGCATTTTTTTCTTTGTTTTGTATAATTCATTTAAAATTTTACAAGTTTAAAAAGTTAATGTCACAACTGACCTTCATTGTTTCAGTGCTGCCACAGATCTGGATGCAACAGCTTCATCACGGTGGTTTGTCTGGTCTGTGGTCCGCTGGTTTCACCCATCCTCCTGATATGTTTACGGTAGAAAAGTGTTTGTCAGTGGATGGTTTTGGTTTGTGTTCCACCTCAATATTCCACGGGGTGAAAACAGTTTAGCTCCGCTTTGGTGAAGAACATCAGGGAATTGTTTTGCAGGTCTTTAGCAGTATTTTTTGTTGGTAAGTGAGAGATGTTACTATGGCACATGTCTGCATCTTCAAACCATAAACAAGGAAGTGAATTCGGTGACGTACGTGCATTACGTTTGCACTGGGGACTGCTGTGATTGGTGGAACTCACGGGAGGCGGGACAAAATTGCGGAAAAGTCGCAGTGATTGGACAAAACTGCAAGGTCACGCAGAATTGGTTGAATTTGCGTTAATTGTTGTGATCGCAACATTGCAGATTCTTGGAGGGTCTGATAATACTGCCACCTCCATGCTTGATGGTAGGTTTGGTGTTCTTGTGGTTAAAGGCCTCATTTCTGGTCATTGTGGCCAAATAGCTAATTTTTTGTTCCATCTGATCACAGAACTTTCCTCCAGAAGATTTTTTCCTTTGTCCATGTGATCAAACTTCAGTCAAGCCTTGAGGTGCTGTTTGTAGACGAAGGGCTTCCTTATTGCATGTCAGCCTCTCAGCCCATGGCGATGTAAAACACTGTGGACACCTCTGTTTCAGCAGCTTCTAATTCTGCTTTTTGGTGATTCTTGGTTGACTCTTGGCCATGCTGACCTGTCGTCTCTCAGCAGCTGGATCTGTTGCTGCCTTGAAATGGCTGCCAGTGACTTTACTGACTTGTTCAAGATAATTATTTGCTAAGCTCCTCTGGCTTTCCTGTTGCCTTTGACATACGGGGAGGGACTTTTACCTGTGTTTATTATTTTTGCCGCCATAATTGGGAAGCGTGGATGTGACTGAGTTCACATTCATTTGTGGTGTTGCTGTAATAACTCTGCAGAGTCTTAATGACACAATTGTTGCTGAATGAAAGATGGGAGGGCGAGTTCAACGAGTTCAAGCGCTTAACACAGACGCACTCACTACCTCACCTCTCTAATACACAAACACATCAAAGCCTGTTAAACATCATTAGATAAATGTGTTCGTTTTTATGCACCACCGCAGTGCCACTGTGCTTTTGCTTCAGGATCCTTGAGAGCGTTGAGCCACTAATAAAGTGCTGCAGCCTCTGAGTGAAGATTTGACCCTTATTATTGTGCGAACACATGTGGAGTACCTGCTCAGGATTGGGACGTGAGCCACTTCTCCTCAGTATGATTTAGACATCCAATTATAATCTTATCTTTTCAGTGATTGCTGATGTTTGGGGTGAGATTGACTTCAATCTCACAAGGGTATAGAAGCATAGTAGCTGTGAAGATGAGATGTAAGCAGTTTGAAATCTGAAGAATATTTTGGATATTGTTTTTTAAAGAAAATCAATAATTTAGCTTTAGCCTTAAGTAGCAGTCAGTGTAGTTTTGTATTTACTTCTGCATTTTTGGCCTTTATAAGTACTCCGAGCAGGCTGCACGGTGGCTCCCACAGTCCAAAAACATGCTGAGGTTATTTGATTATTTTAAATTGTCTGTAGGTGTGAATGAGAGTGTGCTTGATTGTCTGTCTCTATGTGATAGACTGGCGACCTGTCCAGGGTGTCCTCTGCCTTCGCCTGAGCTGGCTTGGATAGACTCCAGCTCCCCTGCGACCCTACAGAGGATTAAGCGGTGTATACATGATGGATGGATGGATGGAAGTACTCCGAGCACTAATCTTGTTTGAAAAAAATAAAAATCTATAAGTCAGATTAACTCAAAAGATTGATTAGATGGTGTGATGTTTACTGAGATATCTTTAATATGTGAATGCAGATAAATCAAAGTTCATGCTATTTTCAAATGGCAAGCAGCTTCCATCTCACCTTCCTAGGTTGTTGACTGTTCATGGGGTTGAAATTGAAAAGGTCACATCTTATAAATACTTAGGCATTCTGATTGATGAGAACCTGTCTTTTAAACTGCACATTGATGAACTTGTTTCTAGGCTGAAACTGAAACTGGGCTTCTTTTTTAGAAATAAATCATGTTTTTCACTGCAAGTCAGAAAACATTTGATCACCACAGCTTTTTTACCCTTGTTGGACTACGGAGACCTGCTTTTTATGAACGCCCCTGATTAGTTTTTAAAGAAATTGGACACTGTCTACCACTGTGCTTTGCGTTTTATTACTGGTTGTGGCTATCATGTGCATCACTGTTCCTTATATGCTGTCGCAGGTTGCCCATCTTTGTATGCTCGTAGATTCTCTCACTGGCTGACTTTTATTTATAAATCTATTCTTGGACTTCTCCCTACATATTTGTGTTTACACGTGTAGAAAACTCAGCCGATATGGCCTGCGTTCTCAGGATATCATACAGTTGCAGGTCCCAAGAGTCGGAACTGAACTGGGCAAAAAGGCTTTTACATTTTCTGCCCCGTCTACCTGGAATGACGTGCAGAAGAATTATAAAAACAACTATAAAAGACAGAGAAATAAGCTCTATTGGATCTTGTGGTTGCACTGAGTAATCGCTCTGGTTTTTCTGTAGCGTGTGAAACTGTGACCGTACTTTGAGTTCTGTGACTTTGTTGTAATCTGTTTTAGGCTGCCATCTTGGCCAGGTCACTCTTGAAAAAGAGGTTTTAAATCTCAATGAGTTTTTTACCTGGTTAAATAAAGGATATATATGAATCACTAAAACTACATCAGGGACACTAGTGTTACCCAGCTGTAAATATGCTCTCAAGTATCAAAAAGCCAGTGTACTTTTGAGATTCTAGTACCTAATTATATGTGCTACAAATGTACTTTTTAACCTGCTAAATTTATTGCACAGTAAAAATTTCCAAACAAAACCATAGAATGTATCTATTCATTGTTTTTATTCCATTGCACATTAATCAGTAGAGCTGTAAATGTGTCAGTGTTGGCCAAAATGCAGATGTTCTGTCACTGTCCCTTAATGCTGAATTAGCCAAAAGGACAACAACAAAACATACAAACTACAACCCTCACCCCAACCAGTCGAGGCAGATGTCTGCCCTCCCTGAGCCTGGTTCTGCTACACGTTTCTTCCTGTTGAAAGTTTTTCTTCCCACTGTTGAGAAAGTGCTGCTAAAGAGAAATTGTTGAATTCGTGGAGTTCTCATTATAATGTAATATTGTGTGATCTTGACCTTACTATGTTGAGTTTCCTGAGATGACTTATGTTGTGAATTTGCTCTATTTAAATAGAACTGTAATTAAATGAACTGAACTCAGTTGAGAAAGCTGCTCAACGGAGGATAAAAAACTCAAAGGACTAGAGTGCAGAGTAGGAAATGTATAATGCAATCAAAAGCAATAGGTCTCATATATTATATGAGAAGTGATAAAACCATCAATACAGTGCAAAAGAGAGAGAAAGAGAAAGCACACAGTCTACAATATAAAATGCAGAGATTTGAAAGGAACTAATTTGCATGAGTACATTTAATAACATCACCCTGAGTGCACTTACCTGACAAGACTTAGACATTCACATAAGCAGATTTGATACTGTGTAAGTCTGATGAAGTCAGGCCATATTTTTAAAAAGTAAATAAAGAGAGGAACGTTAAAAAAGTAAATGTTCCTGCAATTTTCCCATTTCCTGTGTGCAGGTCACTCTGTGTGTCCGGATTTGTCCAGATCTCTCCTCTGTAGTTCTTTAATTTAGTGGTATTTTGTCTTTTATTGCTCTATGTGTTTAGCACATTTGACAAACATGTGAAAGTAATGTTCTGAATGCAGGCCTAGCTTGCAATAAGTCGTGTTAAAGGAGCAGTCTACGATTCGAGAGACAGCTTAGCATAATTAGCATGTACCAGATGTATCTTCCCTTTTCCTTTATAATAGACAGATAGTGGACTGAAGGGCGATAATTACTGAATTTGGCAAAAAGTGTATTCCATTAGAGTCGGGTACTCCATCTTTAAGTAAAAGATCAAAACACTCATTCTGCTGCTGATGATGAAATTGCCTCCATGACTCTCAGTCAATACAATGTGAGATTTTGGGGAGTTGAGCCCCTGGTGGCCATCAGAGAAACTGCAGCTTAATGCAGCTTTAACCTCATTCATTTCAGGCTATTCCAGCCTCTAAGTGACTGTTCTTACTGCACCAATTTTTACTTTGGAGTGTTGTAAACTTTTACTACTTCTGACAGGAAGGTTTTGCTCGAGGAAACGCATACGGAGCTCAACCATTGCTTTGGTGTCCCTTTATGCGGGATAAAAGATCCAAAACAAAGTGGTCAGGCTTGGTCTGCTTCCTTTTAGGTCGCAGAGGGGTTATTATTCCACTTTTGCATTCCTAATCAAGTGTTGACGACTGGAGCACAAAAAGAAGACCGTGTCCCTTTGACATCTTTCTCAATGCGAGCAACTGGGTTGAAAAGAAGACGGCACAATCCCCTCATGGTGCCACGCGAGGAAGAAAGAGACTCAAATAGCCATCCCAGCATCAAAGACAGAGCTCATTTTGGCCACAACTGAACATAATTAATGCACAGATCTGCCTGTAAACACTCTCCAAGACTGAACCAAAACGATCTGAGTCTGCAGAGAGTTTGTAGCAGAGCAAAATGAAAATCCTGCACAGCTCATTTATAAGCAATTAAAAGCAAACATGACTTTTTAAAGACCTGTTGCCAGAATGTTTCAGTTATTTAAAAAGTTGTATATGTGTGAATCCATTTAGATCATATGCAAATGATGATAAATGGGAGTCTATGAAGATCATATTAAGAATGTAGTGATATGAAAATGTGCATATCTGCTTCTATGCTCTAAATCAACAGATACAAGCTGATAGATTTGGAAGCAAATGCCAAGATTCAATTAACAGATACCGAGTCGCTGCTCTCTCCACATGATCTCGCTTTTCTCCGCTGATCTCGTGTTCTTGACATTTTGAACCCCCCTGAGCCGCCAGAAGAACAAAGATCCTGTCCACGGAAAAATTAAGGAGAAGTCAGGAATTAAATGAAACTAAGAAGCACCGCTGCGAAGGTGACGGCCTGAAAAGGGAGCACTTATCTAATCGCCGTAGCAGCTGGTTCCCGTCAAAGCGGATAAAGGGAGAATGAGAAACACGGCTTTACTTTTTCATTTAGAGACGCGAGCGATAAGCACTCAGCATAAGCAGCCGCCACACCTGAATACACAAACACACGAGATGCAGCTTTGATTCTGTTATCGTGTGAAGGAGCCACGATTCGGCGTGGCTGACAGACAAGTGGAAACTAATTATGTAACTGAAAAACAACTGTGCGTGATCTGTGTCCAAATACCGTGTACGGATGGGTTGTGTACAGTAGATGGTGGACTGATTTTCTGACGAATTTTAAACCCTTTCTCGTTGTGTGGAAGATTTCCAAAATGCACCTCCAATAATTCTGACACTGGAAATGTGTTGGGAGACCTTTCGACAAGCACCTCTGATAAAGCAAGCTGTTAGCTTAAAAGGAACAGATACATAAGCTTTATTTCCATCCACATTTATCGTAAATTTTAACCAGAAAATCATCCAGTAATGTTATATGAGTGCCATTTAAACTGTGAATGCATTAATGTAATGGAAACCTTGATACTGAAGAGCACACTGGACTTTGGAAATGGAGAGTTTTGAACAACTAATGCTGCAGCTACAGCATCTTTAAAAAGTATTCACCTCCCTTGGAAGTTTTCCCCTTGAACTGAAAGGGGCGGCTGTAGCTCAGGTGGTAGAGCGGGTTGTCCACTGATCGCAAGGTTGGCGGTTCGATCCCCGGCCCATCCACATGCCGAAGTGTCCTTGGGCAGGACACTGAACCCCAAGTTGCTCCCAGTGGGTAGAAAAAGGCGCTATACAAGTGCAGACCATTTACCATTTCAACACTGAATCATCGTCAGTATAATTTGGCTCTTTTGAAAAAACACCAAGAGCTTGTTACTCCTGCAGAAGAGTCATAGGTGTCTTGGTGGCCTCCCTCACTTGTCTCCTTTCTTGCGTGATCACTCAGTTTTTCACGAGGGTTTGTTCTAGACAGATTTACACATGTACCATATTCCTACAACTGCTTTATAATGGATTTAACTTTAAGGCAGTGGTTCTCAGCTGGTCCAGCCTCAGGACCCACTATGTCTCTATTAACAACAGTCGCGACCCAAATTGTTGAAGTTTGCTGTTCCTGTTAACAAATTAAGGTTTATTTTGGTGGAGTCTCAACGCATTTTGATACAAATTAGGAAAACTTTGGCTTATTTTTTGCTCATTTTGGTATATTTGGATGCTTTTGCCAAGTTTTTGAGCATATTTTGGCCCATTTTGACAGATTCTGAGCACATTTTCATATATTTTTGGGACGTTTTGGCATAAATTTTTCCAATAAGCTGGCAGAGACCGATCTAGAGGTTAATACTGGTGTCACCACCACTAAATATCCTGCTACTGAAAGCAAACTGTGTCATAAGAAACACGTCCTTCAAAATAAAAGACTCCATACCACTACTGTTTTGGAAGGGGCCGTGCTTCTGCGACCCTCTAAAAATGGCTTCGCGACCCACTTTTGGGTCCCGACCCACCAGTTGAGAACCCCTGCTTTAAGGGATATGGAATGTTTTCCCCTTTTAGGGCTTTTCAGCATTGAATCATGGTCAATATACGCTGAACAGAAATAGAAGTACAGCACTTTCTGATTAGACAGCATGATTATTGCGCTTGTGTGCCTTAGACTGGCCACAATACAAGGCCACTCTAAAGTGTGCAGTTTTATCAAGCAGCGTGAGGGAGGGAGCGTGTAATTGGCATGCTGACTGCAGGAATGTCCACCAGAGCTGTTACCCGTGAACTGAATGTTCATTTCTCTACCATAAGCCGTCTCCAAAGGTGCTTCAGAGAATTTGGCAGCACATCCAACCGGCCTCACAACCGCAGACCACCTGTAACCACACCAGCCCAGGACCTTCACATCCAGCATCTTCACCTCCAGGATCGTCTGAGACCGGCCACCCGGACAGCTGCTGCCACAATCGGTTTGCATAACCAAAGAATTTCTGCACAAACTGTCAGAAACCATGTCAGGGAGGCTCATCTGCATGCTCGTCGACCTGACTGCAGTACGTTGTTGTAACCGACTTGAATGGGCAGATGCTCACATTCGATGGCGTCTGGCACTTTGGAGAGGTCTTCTCTTTCTGGATGAACCCCGGTTTTCACTGTACAGGGCAGATGGCAGACAGCTTGTATGGCGTTGTGTGGATGAGCGGTTTGCTGATGCTGTGAATCAAGTGGCCCATGGTGGCGATGGGGTTATGGTATGGGCAGGCGAATGTTGTGGACAATAAACACAGGTGCATTTTACTGATGGCATGTTGAATGCACAGAGATACTGTGATGAGGATCCTGAGGCCCATTGTTGTGTCATTCCTCCATGGCTCCATGTTGCAAGGCTCTGTACACAATTCCTGGAAGCAGAAAACATCCCAGTTCTTGCATGGCCAACATACTCAACGGACATGTCACCCATTGAACATGTTCAGCTCATGAAAAATGGGAGCAACAACAGAAGTATTGCATTTCTATTTTTGTTCAGTGTAATGTGACTTTTTTTGATAAAGTTCACAAAAAAGCATGAAAACCGAAAATATTGGTATTTAATTAAAGATATATGTGAAATAAGTGAATACACAAGTAAGAATATTTGGTTTCTACTTTGTGTTTCCATTACAGGAAGCTGTTTTGTCATAGATGTAGGCTGTTTGAGTGTTTACTCAGTTATTTAGCCAGAGAGTAGACCCATCTGCTTCCAGAAGGATTTTATAGTAATGGAGACGAATCGGAAAGCGTGTCTGCAACAAAGATGAGAGTCCAATCCCCGCTGGGACTCTTCAGATTGAACAGTTCGATCAAATGAAACATCTGTGCGAGGTGTGGTTGGCTCCTTATCCTCAAAATTGAGTTGAACAAATGTGTTCTTAAATAGTGAGCAAACCATCCGTAAAGACTCAGAGCTGTTGTTAAAGTCAAACTCAGAACAGGATCGGTCAATGTATAGTAAAAGCTATGAGGCTATGGCACCTTTTTTCACACAAATCTGCATTTCCCTATCAGTTCTGACCATCTGATAGACAAAAATGTCTGTCATTCCCTAGCACCTGGATAGATAGATTAGCTGCAAAATAGTACCGCAAATAATTTATTGATAACCGTCTGCCCAAATCTGTCTGTGCTGTTGACAAAATTATTTTATGAGTTTATTTATGATTTCTTCAACTGTGGTGTTACAGCTTACAAGCTATATTCTCCAGACCTAATGGCACCGTGCTTGTCTGGTACAGACTGCAGCAAACATCACATCATCACTTTTGGATCTGTTTCAGTGGAAAATAAATGCAAAAATTACCATTACTGCTAAAATCCTGACTCATCTTGCCCTGACATTTTGTGCCACATCAGAAGCTAAGAGGCTAAACAGCCCAACAAGCTGGACAGTCTGACTCTGGAGGGCAAACTGAGATTAAATGCTGCTTTTAAAATCATGGTTAGAGTCTGGTACGGCCTGACACTAGACCGTTAAACTGACATCCCATCAACACTGGCTTTAAAGTGGGACGTTCAGACTCCAACAGTGCAGCTTAACAGGCTGATCCAGCACCAGCCTCATGTATAAAATATAAGGAGCGTGGATGAGAGGGAATGTTGGCGTCATTTTCAGGTTTATACTCTGCTTGAAACGCATTCGAAGAGAATTTGACATACTATTTCTATTCAGAGTTCTTTTGTTGCTCGTAGTTTTCCTTCTGTGCAGACTAAAACCTCTTTCGGCGCAAAAGGTTTCTCAATGCAGACAAAATCCTAGAAACAGGCAGAGTGGTTCAAATGTCGGTTATATGGGTCACCAAACACTGAGCTGAAACTCAGCTAATAGCTCTCGTAAAGCCGAGCAGAGCTGTAGATTCAGGTAGAACTGTTTTAGTCCACCACTACAAGAGATTGCTTTATTACCGTCGCTGCATTTTCACGTTGTCCTCACCTACTTCGTACATTATGGCCCATTATGACCATTTCAAGTACAGTCCTTCAGTAAATGTACCCTTCGCTGCTAAGGAGCAGTAAACCTCTTACATGTCTGTTTGCTTCTGCTTACCAGTTGGCATAGAAGACTGAAAACTAATCGAGAAATAGACATAATCCTTGAAGCCCACGTCATCACTGACATCAGACTCATTAAAGTTTCGGCAAAACTATTTAAAACAGGGATAAACAGCTAAAAGTCAGGGAGTCTCTCCCACTCTGCTGCAAGATATCAGGAAGATGTTTGCTGATGAAGATGAGTCTTCAACAGCTGGTATTAAATTTAATATTCTCCCACGTACAGCCAGCCTGCCAATCTCTGTCTTTTCTTTTTTTTTTTCCTTCAGCATGCTGATTTGATTACACAAACATTACATCTGGTAATGAACTGAAGGTGGAAACAAAGCCTCTTGACATCCCCATTAGAAGAGGCATTCAGAGAGTGGTTTTAATTTGCTGGTTCCTGTCCACTTTTTTTTTTTTTGCAGAACTGCCGTTTTAATCCTTTAGGGAGCGCGTTTGCCATTTCCAGCGATGTTATTTGTAACGATGAAGCAGGCAGGAAGGACGTGGGCAGCGTTCGTGACCTTTCAGACGCTGTAGGAGTCTGTTCCCTGAGGCGCTGCGCCGCTCCCACTCTACAGCTGGGTGGTAAACTGTATGGTAAAGAGACTATAATACAGCAGCTATTGTAAGGTTAGTGATTCTAAATAAACAAATGGACAATGGATTTTACCTGGTAGACCAGCTGACAGGTCTTTCACTTTGAGCTCCAAACTGCACCTTGGAAAATGTGATTTGTAAAAGCAAATAACAGACTGGGTGTGATGGGACCATAGCAGACTGGACAAAACAGCTGCAAACAAATACAAAAGCAGCCATAAAAAGATAAAAAATTACAACAAGAAGAAGCAAAATCCACCAAAAACACACTAAAACACCAGGAAAGGACGCAAAATGAGCAGAAAAGATGTAAAAGTCACAACAACAGGAGGCAAAACCACAAAAAATGTAAAATAAAAACACAAAAACATGCAAAACCGCCATGAAGCTGAATGAACACAAAAAGATGCAAAATCACAACAAAAAGACACTAAATCAACATAAAAACATGTTAATTCACCAAGGAAAGAAGCAAAATGAGCAAAAAAGGATGTAAAAGTCACAAAACAAAGACGCAAAACCAAAAAAACAGCTGCAACAAAATACAAAACCAGCCATGAAAAGATTAAAAATCACAACAACAACAAGAAAAATCCACCAAAAACACACTAAATCACCACGAAAAGACGCAGAATGAGCACAAAAAGATGCAAAGCCGCCATAAAATGAAGCTAAATCAACAGAAAAACAGGCAAAAATCACAACAAAAAGATCCAAAAGTGACCACAACTGGAGGCAAAACCACAAAAAATGTAAAATAAAAACACAAAAACATGCAAAACTACCATAAAACGACACAAAATTACAACAAGAAGAAGCTGAATGAACACAAAAAGATGCAAAATCACAACAAAAAGACACTAAATCAACATAAAAACATGTTAATTCACCAAGAAAAGAAGCAAAATGAGCGGAAAAAGATGCAAAAGTCACAAAACAAAGACGCAAAACCAAAAAAACAGCTGCAACAAAATACAAAACCAGCCATAAAAAGATTAAAAATCACAACAACAACAAGAAAAATCCACCAAAAACACACTAAATCACCACGAAAAGATGCAAAGCCGCCATAAAAAGAAGCTAAATCAACAGAAAAACAGGCAAAAATCGCAACAAAAAGATTCAAAAGTGACCACAACTGGAGGCAAAACCACAAAAAATGTAAAATAAAAACACAAAAACATGCAAAACCACCATAAAACGACACAAAATTACAACAAGAAGAAGCTGAATGAGCACAAAAAGATGCAAAATCACAACAAAAAGACACTAAATCAACATAAAAACGTGTTAATTCACCAAGAAAAGAAGCAAAATGAGCAGAAAAAGATGTAAAAGTCACAAAACAAAGATGCAAAACCAAACAACAGCTGCAACAAAATACAAAACCAACCATAAAAAGATTAAAAATCACAGCAACAACAAGGAAAATCCACCAAAAACACACTAAATCGCCAAGAAAAGACACAAAATGAGCACAAAAAGATGCAAAGCCGCCATAAAAAGAAGCTAAATCAACATAAAAACATGTTAATTCACCAAGAAAAGAAGCAAAATGAGCAGAAAAAGATGTAAAAGTCACAAAACAAAGACGCAAAACCAAAAAACGGCTGCAACAAAATACAAAACCAGCCATGAAAAGATTAAAAATCACAACAACAACAAGCAAAATCCACCAAAAACACACTAAATCACCACGAAAAGACGCAAAGTCGCCATAAAAAGAAGCTAAATCAACAGAAAAACAGGCAAAAATCACAACAAAAAGATCCAAAAGTGACCACAACTGGAGGCATCCGCTTTTATACTCAGTCTATGTCTCTTTACAATTCAGTTTTCCTGTTTGTTGTCTTGTCTTTGCTTGTTTTTAAATCTGTTTTTGCAAATTCCAATAGGTAATTAAGTTTATTCAGATCACAGATCACAGAATTCCATGCATGTTATAAAGTTTTTGGATTTAGGAGTGTCATTTTTCATGCTAGTTTCATTTTATTGCCCACATGCGGTATGTGAATTCATCAGCAGACTTTAGAGTTGTGCAAACCATCGCAGTGAACCGGTGCTGGACGGACCATCTGGCAAACCGGTCGCTTCCCCAGCAGGCCGATACAACCGGGTTTTTAAAGTTTCTGTCAAACTGGGCTCGGTGCCTGCTGCCAATAAGGAGTGCCAAAATGGCTTACGACAAAACAGGAGGGAGACACGGAGAAATTGCGGGCCAGAAAAAAAACGACGTGTCCTTCAGTGAGATGGTGCCAAGTATGAAGACAAGTTCCATGACATGCTTCCTGCAGGATTTCTACAGCAGCTGTGACCGATGATGGTGGTTGTAATGGGTGTGGGCTAAGAAACGACCTGCGATCGAGATCACACTGCAAAAACTCAACATCTTACCAAGTTTATTCGTCTTATTTTTAGTCAAACTGCCTCAACCCACTTGATTTAAGATAAATTCACTTTACAAGCAACATTTCAGCAACATGGAGGGACGTGTTTTAAGACAATGCATCTTAAATGTCTTGTTAAGTCAAACAATCTTGAAATGATCTTGTTTTAGTTGTATTTTACAAGAAACAAGGTTCATTTCACATTTCATACATTTTTCAAGCTGAGCTGTTGTTTGTATCAGATAAATAATCTGGATTTAAGAAATAAAGTCAATGCATTTTATTGGAAAATCACCAATTCATATCAGAAAACAGCTGCATGTGTAAAATGTGTTTAAAAACAAAGCAAATGTCTGCTTTTGAGTTAAAAACACCTCCTTTTGGGCGTAGCTGGCTTCACCTAAAACACAACACCTTCAAATGCTGTCAAACACCACTAAATATTAGGATTTCTAGCCAACTGTGAGAAGACATTATATCTCAGAATGCTTCAATTAATCTTTGTAACCTTATTTCAAGTACAAGATGGTCTTAAATCTAGAGAAGAGCCACGATAATACAACTAAAATAAGTTGAACACATCTCAAATGAAGAAGCTGACATTAAACTTATTAAAGCAAACATCTATTTAATTCTTTATCATGTCTGGTTTATTCTAAGACACCTCAGCTTGACAATGCTGCTAAAATATAGCTTAAAACAAGTTTTCCCTGCTGATTTTAAGACCTCAATATTCCAAATATCATGTCTTATTTCAAGAAATCTTACCAAGCAAATGTTCAACTGTTCTATTGGCAGATTTTTACATAATTTAAAATCGTTCAGTAGCTACTTAATTGAACGCAGGTGTGGTTTGCGAGCAAGCTAGCTGTAACGTCAATGTATAAGTAGGCTGGATGAAACATTTAGTAGCGGCTTGCTCTTTTGTTTCGTTCCTGCTGAGCTAAAAATATGAACTAATGTGGCTTGAATACGACGGACATCCTCATTTTGTTCAACGCCATTCATCAGCTTTAAAATTGAGCCAGCTGGTCGTGTTAGTTGGGAAAAAAAAGCATGTTTGAGAGCCAGTTTCTAATCACACTAATCACCTGATCATGTCTCTCAGCCACACAGGATGCCATCGCTTGTTTTAGGATTCGTCGCAGTGGATTGCTGCAGCATCACCTTTTGAAGGTATTTATCATTTTTCTTGATTCCTTTTTAGTCTTTACACTGCATTCGTATTTTTATGGCACAACTGGTACACGAATTCTGGGATTATTTGTTTCAGTCCAGCTCTGCAGTGAACATTAAGTCTTGGTAGTGCCTCTTTATTGTTGCAATGTTGTGCGATTTGTCTTAAAACTCTGAAAAATAACAGATTTTCCTAGTGATCTGGATGCAGCACAAACCACCCGTGAACACAACATCGAGATTTTTTTATCACCTTATAAATATGAAGTTGTGGACTTACTTGAAAAGAGCTGCCCACAGGCCTTTTTTTCCACAGCAGACACTGTTGCTCATCATAGCTGGAACTGAGCCATCGTTAATACATCTGCTTCATCTGTGTTTTTATTGCTGTGAAAAGTCAGGATGTTTTCCATGAGGAAGGCCCATTTATACAGCCAACAGTGGAACTTTATAATCTATTCAGAGTCATCCTGTGTCGGGCCTCTTGGTGAAAGTAAATCCAAAGTTCATTCCTGCCAACACTTGAAGGAAACATCTCACTTTACCTAATATTACTGTTAGATGGCACCACATAATAGGGATGATGCTGCCACCACCATGCTTTGTTTAACAGTAGGGATGCCCAGTCCATATTTTGCAGTGACTGGCTTAAATTGCGCCCTCCGCCGCATGCGTATTACTATCACAGACGGGAAATTCTTCTCACCACTGGAAGGCAGGACCTTAGTGGTTTGTTAACTACTGATTTGGCTGAAATTTGAACCTCCAGGGCGTCCAGTTCTGAGGCCAGGGACGCGCTGGAGTGGCTTGGTCAGACGCCTTCTTTTGAAGTGATTGCATCAAGTCTTGCTCAGAGGCATTTTATATCAGCTGGATGTATTTAGCTCAGTGCCTTGACCTTTATGTCCACAGCTGGTCTGAATGTGACAGGAAAGAGCTGCCATGTTGCTGCCTAGCTGCCACATGCCAGCGTACATAAACAAAATAAATAAATAAATAAATAAAAAATGGTAGAAAAGATGCCAGAAAATATGATTAAAAATGGTTTATTATTGTAATGTTCAAAAACTGATTAAAATACTCAAAAATATCTGTAAATAATTAGATATTTACCTATTTTTTGTATGATAAATCTGTGTAATTCTGTAGTCACACATTGTAAAAGCACGAACTACTATTAGTAAAAATACTGGTTTTTGATGCAAACAATCTTGAAATTATCTTGTTTTGAGTTGTATTTTACAAGAAACAAGGTTCGTTTCACATTTCATACATTTTTCAAGCTGAGCTGTTGTTTGTATGAGATAAATAATCTTGATTTAAGAAATAAAGTAATATAAAAAGTGATATAAAAAATTAAAAATACTCAAAAATATCTGTAAATAATTATATATTTACCTATTATTTGTATGATAAATCTGTGTAATTCTGTAGTCACATGTTGTAAAAGCACTACTATTCGTAAAAATACTGGTTTTTGATGTACTTTTTTTTTTTAAATTAAAATTGGAATTATTTTTGATTTTTTACAGCATACCTAACTCTCAGCCAGTGACAGACTACGCTATTAAAAAAATTACACTGCTAAAAAGTATTGGAAATTTTCTCCTGTTATTGCTTTTTAACTAAATTACCATGATGCAGTGTTTAAGAGCAATAAAAGGAGAAAATGTCCAAGGAGCTGAATACTTTTATAGGTACTGTAAGCTGTTCTTCCTGGGAATGATGATGATGACGGACGTTGACTGCAAGATAGGTAAACAGACGGGTCCTCCCATGTCTGGAAAGTTGGAGCACGTTTTAAAAATAAGCATTATTTGTGTAAAATGGTCACTTATTCAGAATAATGTCTACAGTCTCACCTGAAAAATATAAAAATGTGAAAATTCTAAAAAAGTTGAGCTTGTCTCAGTAATGTTGAGCCAATCGCTTCCCTTTAATGCTTAGACATTTCTTTTCCTCTCCTTTGTCTAAGTGCTTTTTGGCAGATTTGTAGATGTGGTAATAACTTTAAAAAAATAATCTTCTGCTATCTATTTTTTGTGTGTTAAGAGACATTTGCCCACGTTCTCTTGCAAATTACACTCTGTAATGGTGTTCACTGCACACTTACATGATGAGTGTAATGTGAATGTGAAATGGATGTGAAATGTGCCATGAATCTTCATCTGGTTGGACACACACACACACACACACACACACACTGCAGCAGCAGCAGATGGACCGATCATCCCTGTTGTTATGGCCATTTTAACGACAGCGAAATACTCCTTTTCCTCTGTAGCCTTGGAGGAAGAGAAATCCTTTAGAGCAGAGAGCAGCCTGTTTGTGGACGCCTGAGGAAAGTATTAATTGTGTGTCAGATAAAAAGCTACTTTGGCATGTGACAGTCTATTGATCCGTTGTACCAGTGTGTCTCCGTCCACACATCTGAAAGGAAAACGTTGACGACACATCTGCTTTAGATGCTTGAGATGCTCACACATGGATGGAACTATAATGAAAATGTCCTCCTTTATTCATCACGAGCACTAAAAACCATTTTACCCAGAATGTCAGCAATCTTCTGATCATTTGATGCACATATGATATCTTTATTGCTTTTTTTTTCAGTCAAAAATTCATTAGAAAGAGAAGAACAAGGAGATTATTTTATGTCTGAAGTTTATCCTCAAGGCAGCTTTCAAAGGTAACTTTATTTGGTTCCTCTTGAGTCCGAATGGATTTGGTAAAAGAGGAGAGCTGACATTAAGCCATAATGCGGTCGATAACACAGGAAAGGTTTTACTGCTTATTATCAGTTGTGTCTTTAGCTGTTCGGACTGAGAGCTTCTTCAGCTTTCAGATGCTGTTTCAAACGCTACACAGGGAATAAAAACACGACACGAGTTGACCAGATAGTGGAGCTAAATGAAGCAATTTATTGTTGCTGATGTTTTCATATCATCCAGATAAGAGACTCAGAGTTGAGGCTGTATATTTGGAATCTAAATGCATAAATAGTCATTTCCTCATGAAGTCTATGAGGAGTAGACCCTTCTTCTCCCTCAGTTTATTGTGTCAGTAAATGTTTTCCTGATTAGTTTATGGTCTCAATCGCTAGTATGAAGTCTCCTTAAATAAGATAAGAGATCCTTTATTTGTCCCACAAGGGGAAATTCCAAGAGTTGCAACATAATAGGACAGTACAGAAAGTAGTCATGCAAGGGGATTGTGCTATACAAGTGATAAGTGACAAAAAATAATAATACAAGATAATAAAAAAATGTGCAAAATAAAGTAAATAAATAAAAATAAAGAGGGAAATTGTTAAGCAATATCCGTAATACTAAGTGTGCAATGAAGTAAGTACAAATAAAAATAAAAATAAAAAATAAGATAAGAAATACAGTACATTGCAGTACAGTAATAATTTGTCATGTTTTCCAGCATTGTCCGATCCATGTATTGCACTAGAAGTTAGAGTTCAATATTGCACATGTGGACTATAATGTACACCAATTATACGGCCAGTTTAGAGATGTGCATTGTAAAGTCTGACAGCAGCAGGAAGGAAAGACCTGCGAAACCTCTCCTTCACACAGCGAGGGTGGATTAGTCTGTCACTGAAGCTGCTCTCCAGAGCTGATAAAGTCTCCTGCAGGGGGTGGGACTCATGGTCCAGCATTGACATGAGTTTAGCCAGGACCCTCCTGTCCCCCACCTCCCGAACAGAGTCCAGAGGACAGCCTAGGACTGAGCTGGACTTCCTGATGATCTTGTCCAGCTTCTTCCTCTCCCTCTCTGTGATGCCGCTGCTCCAGCAGACCACACCGTACAGAATGGCAGATGCCACCACAGAGTCGTAGAAGGTCTTCAGGAGTGGCCCTCTCACTCCAAAAGACCTGAGCCTCCTCAGGAGGTAGAGACGACTCTGGCCCCTTCTGTAGAGTGCGTCTGTGTGGTGAGTCCAGTCCAGTTTATTGTTCAGATGAACACCCAGGTACTTGTATGAGTCCACTCTCTCAATGTCCCTTCCCTGGATGCTCACTGGTGCAGGTGGAGTAGAGTGACGTCGACGGAAGTCCACCAGCATCTCCTTGGTCTTCCCGGTGTTGAGGAGAAGATGGTTCTGCTGACACCAGTCCACGAAGTTCTGTGTTAGTCCTCTGTACTCTGCGTCCTCGTCCCCCGTGATGAGACCGATGATGGCAGAGTCGTCAGAGAACTTCTGCAGGACACAGCTCTCTGTGTTGTGTCTGAAGTCAGCAGTGTAGAGGGTGAAGAGAAAGGGCGCGAGCACTGTGCCCTGAGGCGCCCCCACACTGCAGGTCCGGACTTCAGACACACAGTCACGGACTCTCACATACTGGGGCCTGTCAGTGAGGTAGTCCAGGATCCAATCTGCCAGATTGAAGTCCACCCCAAACATCTCCAGCTTCTCTCTCAGGATCCTCGGCTGAATGGTATTAAAAGCACTGGAGAAGTCAAAGAAGAGAATTCTCACAGTGCTGCCGGGTTTCTCCAGGTGGGAGAACACACGATGAAGCAGATGGATAACGGCGTCCTCCACTCCAATGCCAGGCCGGTACGCGAACTGCAGCGGGTCCATCGCTGGGCCCACAGCAGAGCGAAGGTGTCCCAGGATCAGTCTCTCCAGTGTCTTCATGAGGTGGGACGTTAGGGCCACTGGCCTAAAGCTGCCGGGGTCTGTAGCCCGTGGTGTCTTGGGCACTGGTACCACACAGGAGGTCTTCCAGAGCTGTGGTACCACCCGCAGCCTCAGGCTCAGGTTGAAGACATGCTCCATGATGCCACACAGTTCATCAGCGCAGCATCTGAGGAGCCTAGGACTGACCCCATCCGGACCTGGCGCTTTCCTTTGCCGAATCCTCATCAGTTCCCTCCTCACCTGGTGTGAGCTGAAGGAGAGAGGTGGGGCTGGGGGTGACTCTGTGCAGGGGGGCAGCTGAGTCTGAAGAGTGTCGGGGGTGGGAAGCATGGGTCTGAGTGGAGGCTGATGGGCCATCGCAGAGGTATGAAGAGGAGCAGAGTTGAGCCATTGTCCTGAGGTGTGTTGAGGGGGAGGGGTGGGTGTCTGATCGAACCTCAGAAAAAAGTCATTCAGGTCATTCACCCACTGAATGTCAGCTGCTGTTTGTGCAGGAGGGGGGGCTTTGAACCCAGAGATGGTCTTAAGGCTTCTCCAGACTTCACAGATGTTATTGTCCAGCAGCTGTCCCTCCATTTTCCTCCTGTAGGCATCCTTGGCCCCACGTATGCTCCTCCTGAGCCTCTTCTGTGTCTCCTTCAGCATCTCCCTGTCACCAGACCTGAAGGCCCTCTTTTTCTGTTTCAGCAAGTCCTTGATATCACGATTAATCCACGGCTTGTTGTTAGAGAAACACCGCACTGTCTGGGCGGGTACAGTGTTCTCATAACAAAAGTTAATGTAGCCAGAGATGCACTCTGTCATGGCGTTGATGTCCTCACCATGAGGGGCGCAGAGTGCAGGCCACACCGTGGTCCCAAAACAGTCTCTCAGGGCCTCTGCACTGTCATCTGTCCATTTCCTCACCACACGGGTCACAACTGGCTCTCTCTGTACCAGTGGAGAGTACATAGGGCGCAGATGGATGATATTGTGGTCCCCGTTGCCCAGAGGAGGAAACGCAGAGGCAGTGTATGCGTTCTTGATGTTGGAGAAGAATAGGTCCAGTGTTCTATTGTTTCTTGTGGGGCAAGTGACATATTGGGTGAAAGAGGGGAGCACAGAAGAGGGACACGCATGGTTGAAGTCTCCGGAGATAAGGATGAGCGCCTGAGGATGCTGTGTTTGCAGCCTGCTGGTACAAGAGAGCAGTGCGTCACAGGCACTGTCCGCGTTGGCGTGAGGAGGAACATACACCGCTACAACAATAGTCTGTGTAAACTCCCTGGGCAGATAGACCGGCCTCATGCTCACCGCCAGCAGCTCAATGTCCCTGCTGCACGTCTGCTCCTTCACGGTGATGTGTCCGGGCTTACACCACTTCTCGTGCACAAACACAGCCAGTCCTCCGCCTCTTTTCTTCCCGCTCTCCGCTGTCCTATCCGCCCTCACCAGGTGGAAGTGGTCCATGTCCACAGCGGAGTCCGCAATGTCCGGGGTTAGCCAGGACTCAGTGAAAATCATGACGCTCGCGTCCCTGTACTCCCGCCGAAACTGCGCCAGTGCCGCCAGCTCCTCGGAGTTCTTAGGTAGCGAGCGCACGTTCCCCATGATGACTGAGGGGACAGCAGGTCTAAAGCAGCGCTGTTTTACACGGAGCCTCCGTCCTGCACGGACTCCTCTTCTCGTCCTCTTCAGAATCTCCGCCGGGATAGTGTGTTTGTCTCTCGCCACCACCTCTGCGCTCCGCAGCGAGATCAGCTGCTCCTTTGTGTACACACGCCGAGGGCGCGCTCCGACACACATGTTGGGACGAAAGTGGCAAAGTGAGGGGAAATGAGAATAGTTTCCCGAGTAGAGTTAGCAGAAGTCAGTGATGCCCCGCTTAATCTACCAATATTTACAGAAGGGTCCGCAAAAACGCAACAAAAAACATTAAAAAAGTGCAGAAAGTGGAAAAGAAACGGGGACTGTTGCAACTCAGCAGCCGGCTCTCACCGGCGCATGCCCATCCATGTAAAAAAAAAAAAAAAAAAAAAAATACAGCATGATGTTAATTTTGTAAGTTATAGAGTAAAGCAGGTGATTAAGCAGCAACATGGCGACCTTGTGATTATTAACACACTACTGGTGCGCAGTCTAAGTCAGATCACCCGTCATGTCCGGTTTGGCTGCGATCAAATTCCAGACTCAAGCCTTCAAAACAGTGACGTCATGGTGGCCTCGTCCATCTTTTATAAACAGTCTATGGCAGGGGTGTCCAATCTTGGTCCTTGAGGGCCGCTATCCTGCATGTTTTACATGTTTCCTTCTTCCAACACACCTGATTCAAATGATCAGCTCATCGTCAAGCTCTGCAGAAGCCTGATAACGATCCTGATCACTTGAGTGAGGTGTGTTGGAAGAGGGAAACATCTAAAACATGCAGGATAGTGGCCCTCGAGGACCGGAGTTTGACACCCCTGGTCTATGGCATTATTGCAGCTGCCTGTTCTCTGCACTTTGGACCAGAAACCCATTTAGAAAATGACCCTTGTTCACTAAAATCCTGTTTAGTGTCTGGGTAGAGCTCGACAGGAGATGCAGAACGGTCGGAGAACATCAATACAGTTATATTTCTTGAGTGAAAGATTTAAATGGAGCGCTATCAGACTCAGTGGAGCTGCAGTGTGATTCTACAGGAACTAGTTCATTGGTCTATTCGTCCATCTTTAGCGCTGTTCTTTAGTTTTGGTTTAGATTACACATTTATTGTCTCTTTTAGTCCGATTTTTCTTTTGAAATTCTGTTTTTGGTAGCTTTCTTTAAGAATTTAACACTTGGGCCGCCTTATAGCTCAGTGAGTTAGGGTGTTACCATGTAGGCGCAGGTCGCCGGCAGTGGTTGTGAGTTCGAATCCAGCTCATGACGCTTTACTGCATGTCTATTTCTCTCTATACCCCCTCTCACTCTGTCTCTCTCCCTATCATTAAAATGAAAAAAAAACCTCCCCACCAAATATATATATAAAAAAAGAAATTAACCCTGGTGTAGAGGTGAGTAAAGTCAATATAATGTCTCATCTTGGATAGATTTTCTCATCATTATATCCCTCTGAACGCGTTTTAGCCTCATGGATCCAAAACACAGAGATTACAAATTCAAAATCTCCTGTTACATGAGGAAATACAGTAGCCAAAAGCCAATTTGAAAACAGCCTCACATTTTTGGGGAAAACATTTGACAGCCCACTAAGAACTGCAAACAAGCAGGAGGTAAACGGTCTCATTAAATCTGAAAAGCGATTCGTCTTCTCAAAGCTCATTCTGCAGAGACAGGACTGCACAAAGACGGAGGAGCGCTCGTCTTTTCGGTCTTTTCCTTTGGGGCACCATTACGACTCCAACGGCGGCGCCAGTCGGCTCTCTGCAGAGTTTGCGCTCTCTGTGTGGTTTGAAGTGAAGAGCAGAGCTGAGGAATCGTCCCTCGGAAGCATCGGCCGTAGAGAACATGTTCATCCAGCTGCATGCAGACCAGCATGAGGCGGAAAACTGGGTCGCTTCAGGTCTCTGTGGGAAACTACGTGCTACAGACAAACCTGTGTTCCAGAAATGATGTTTACATGCTGCTAATTTGTTTTGCTAAACGGATTTTGTTAGAAAGCACAATTGCTGATTGGATTAATGAACGATGAGGAGATTTCTAGGACAAACTTGCGACTCGGGGAGATGGAAGGTCTAATGGAAAATGTTGGCTGTGGTGAGAAGAATAGAGGAGTTCTAAAAGCTGATGGAGGCTCTGAAAGTCTTTTGGTTTTCCAGGATTAGAAAGATGCCTCATCTGTGCATGATCAAGCACCCGACTTTGGAGTGCAGCATGAATCTGATCAGTGATTACTGTGCTTACTAATGTGGGTTTAAAAAAAAGAGACCTGAGCTCCTCCAGAATCAATACAACTCATTAGGTCGAATTAAAATCTGATGTCTTATCGTCTGTAGCTTGTAAACATGTGGGTGCAGCTCCGACTTCACCTGCTGTGAGTGAAGCTTTGAACGCGGCTGATCAGACAAGGTGTTTTGTCTTATTTTTCACGGTTCGTGAGCTGCTTCATGTCTCGTTTTGTGCAGCAGATTTGTCGTCAGATCAGTGATTCTCGACTCATCAGCACACTCCTGCAGCAGATTCCCTAGTTAATGTTAAATGCATTATGAAACACATAAATTATGATCACAGAGACAGGCTGGGAGTGTTATGGTTTGGAGTTGTTTGTCTGTGCCATTATTGTGATGGTCCTCGATCACCGCAGCACGCTTTATATCAGCGTCAGTCTTTTTACCAGCTCCAGCTGTTTCAGAACTCTGCTGCCTGGATGCATTAAACATAAAAAGCTGTACATTACTGTTCCGCCCCAGTCTAAGGGAGCAGGGATGCAACGTAAAAGAGTAGAAAAAACAGGCAAACCTTGTCTCCAAATCAAAATCACTCTCAAACCAGTTACAATATGAATCACAAATTTATTGTCCAACAAAAAGAAGTCAAAACAAAACAAAATAGTGCTAAATATATACAGCGTTACCAACTACAAACAAACACCCAGAGAAGATCAAAAACCACCACCAAAACCACAATACTAAGCACTACCACTATCAAAACACACAAATGCACAGAAGATCTGGGGACAAAATTCTTAAGGGAAAACGGCAGAAACACATGAGCCACTGCTGCCAAGCCGAGTCCCATCGGTGGAAGGAAAACCCTGGATTTAAAAAGGCTGGATGCTGCAGCAGGGACCGATGGGACAGCGACACCACTCGCTCTCTGGAGGAGGACAGGATCAGCACAGCTGCTGCTAAAAAGAAAGGAGCACTCAGTCTGACACAAAAAACAAGGACCAGACAAAAGGACAACACAGGAACAACAAAACAGAACAAAAGCAATGTGGTCAAGGCTGTAACACCCCCCTTCCTAAATATCAGACATTCCCCCAAAAATGTCTGACACCCCAGGAAGAGACACGAGAAAGAGCATCAGCTAACATGGTCTCTGTACCTGACTTATGTCTGATTTCCAGGTTAAAATCCTGGAGCAGCAGAGACCGCCTCATGAGTGTCTGGTTTCTCATCCGGGCCCAGAAACACGAGGGGATTGTGGTCAGTGTGGACCACAACAATTAGTTTACGCATAGCTTCGTATGTCAGATTATTGTTATGATTTGTACATCTCAAATTGTTTACACCACATTGTGACGAGTACGTTCGTGTTTGTGAATGTAAATATGTTTTTATGTTATGCTGTATATTCTTCCCTGGGGAGTAAATCACTGCAGCTAAATGATGCACCGTTGCCCGTCCAGGATTGGCTGCCGGGGGTGACGGGTCAGCGCGGGATTGGGTGATCTACCAGGTGAACGGCACAAAAAGTGGAAGGGGGACGTGTCCGGCGGTGGCACAGCGACAGACACGGCGTTTGCCATCCTTCACATGAAAACCAACCGGCAGTTCAATCACAGCTTGTGCACTGGTGAACCCTGTGTGTAGATATTGTTGGTAGGACTGAGTGGTCACTTTTGTTCAACGTTTAAGTTTAGTTAGGAAGGCTAGATCTTGGTTTTGGTTTTCTCAGTTCTGGTTTTGTTAGGTAAGATTAATGGGAAGTTTAGTTGGGGTTTTGTTTGTTGTTTTGACCTTAGCTCACCCTAATAATTTGGTAACTTAGTCACATTACCGCTGATTTGTTTTTGAATCAGTCGTCCTTTGTTTGAACACATTTTTCTACTGTAAATAAATCTATCACTTTTTGTTTAAAAGCTTGTCTGGCTGCTTGGTTCCTGTGAACGATGGCTCTACATGTTATGTGGCAGTAACCCCTAGGCTGGGCGTAACAATATACTCTATAAATTTGCACAGTCTCAAGCAAATAACTTGAATGTTCCAGCACACTAAATATTTCGACTACTATTAATTACCTAAAATTCCTTGAGTCTGCTCCACTTGCTGTTTTTTAGATTTGTATTACTTGTTTACTTTTAACTCTTAATTCTTTACTTGTCAGCGTTTACCATAACACACCAAATCCCCTCATCCTCATATGTATAAACCTATTTGGCAATAAAGCTGATTCGGATGTTAACTGGCACTAATGAATACGGTCTCCTCCTCCGGTATTACATAAGTTCCACACTACAATAATAACCTTTTAATCTGTCGTGTCTTCGGGTAGTTGAATGGGGCTCTCCTGGTTAATCAAACCGTTTGTTGAGATCAGACTGGCAACATACATGTGTTTAATTCTACTCTTTAAACATTCTTCATGGAAAGGCCTTTATGAATGTTTGATGAAGGGGCTGTGTTTTATGATCTCCCTCCTGCTTTATGATCTGATTGTTTTTGTCAACTTTGATCTAATTTTTTGGATGTTTTTCGTTATTTTTGCTTATGTTGAGAATAATAATGTTTATTACTGTCAATTTAAAACACATTTTTGGCCATAACTCAAGAATTAGGTGGCTCAATTGTCAGCAGCGTCGCTTCACAGCTAGAAGATCCCCGGTTCGCGTCCCGGTTAGGACACATGGGATCTTTCTGTGTGGAGTTTGCGTGGGCTTTCACAGCTTCCTCCACAGTCCAAAAACATGCTGAGGTTAGCTGATTATTCTAAATTGTCCGTAGGTGTGAATGTGAGTGTGCCTAGTTGTCTGTCTCTATGTGTAGTGCTGTGATAGACTGGCGACCTGCCCAGGTGTCCCCTGCCTTCACCTGAGTTGACTGGGATAGACTCCAGCCCCCCCGCGACCCTACAGAGGATTAAGTGGTGTGTAGATGATTAATGGATATCTGATCGGTGAAATGATGTAATGTTATATCCAAAAGGTCAAAAATCAACTTTTCTGTGACCTCATAATGTTCTCCAAAAGCACTTTTCTCACATTTTTTAACGCCATCACTCAGGAGCAGAAGGGAAGATTGTGACCATATTTCACATTTGGTCAGATACTGGACTGGAGACATTAATCTTGGATGCCACCCTGAAACTGTGGTTATTATGTAGATCTTCTTCTGCTGGACTGAACATGTGGGAAGCATCCAGGTTTTAGAATTCATTCATTCATCCATTTTTGAAGCATCGTCTGCCGTCTTGGCTGCAGCTGTGTGTTCTATCAGAATCAGCTCTATTGGCCAAACATGAACACCTGCGAGGAATTTCAATCTGGTTTTTATTTCTCTCAATAAAGTTACATCTATTTATCAAGTTCTTAATCTAATTTTGTAGCTTAATAACATGAAACAGAAATAGCCTCATACACCGCCGCACCACTTAAACTACACTTTGTGATTAAGTTTGCACTGTTTTATCAGGGGCACCACTTAGATATTTAAATTAGGCCGTCTAAGACAGTGGTTCTCAACTGGTGGGTCGGGACCCAAAAGTGGGTCGCGAAGCCATTTTTAGAGGGTCGCAGAAGAATGTCCCCCCAAAAAGTAGTGTTATAAAGTCTTTTATTATAAAGGAAGTGTTTTTTATGACACCGTTTGCTTTCAGTAGCAGGATATTTAGTGGTGGTGACACCAGTAGTTGCCCACTGTTAACCTCTAGATTTGGCTCTGCCAGCTTACTGGAGAAACTATGCTAAAAACTTGCCAAAATAAACCAAAATATGTTCCGAATCTGTCAAAAGGGGCCAAAATAGACCCAAAAACTTAGTAAAAATGTCCAAATATACCAAAAATGAGCAAAAAATAAGCCAAAATTTTCCTGTGTGGTATCAAAATGCATTGAGACTACACCCAAATAAACCTTAATTCATTAACAGGAACAGCAAACTTCAACAATTTGGGTCGCAACTGATATTAATAGAGACGTAGTGGGTCCTGAGGCTGGACCAGTTGAGAACCACTGATCTAAGAGACTTTTATCAAGAATATTTCAGGTTGAATAATCAAATCTATCAAATCTACGTGTATTGACCAGTCTCATTTTTGGTTTGTGTTTCATGTGTGCTTCTCTACAAACACGTCAGATGTGATGTGTTCTTCTTCAGTGCTGGCCCTGATCAACCTGGTATCACAGATTGAGTCCAGATGTTGGGATCATCACTCCAGTGATGTTGGATTTCCTTAATTTATAAGTGTTTAATTCATTCCTGTGTAGAAAGTTCTGCGTATTTGGAGGAAAGAAAGGGAGATCGCTGTGAAGAACGCCATCTCCTCTTCTCTTGAGGTGTGGTTTTCCTCACAACTGGCATTTTAGGACCCTTGTCAGATTCTGGTGGAGGAGGGAGACGTCCAGTTGTCTCCAAGAAGGCCGTGATTGGCCCACCTGATGTAAACATCCGATATGCAGATGTTCCATTTAGGTATGAGTTGTGGGTTAGCTGTCATCTGAAGTGGTTTCTTGCCGATTTTACAGCTCTGAGAAATACTCTGGATTATCTGGAATGTTCTGCACCTTAGTCTGCTACGTTTTTATCGTTTTACTTTAACGTTTTGTCTTTGTAGTCTTTTTATCTGCTCCCTTTTGTTAGAGCTTTATTTTACTCTCTACTCGTTCTGTGTTGTTATCAGCTTATCAGTCATCTGTGAAGCACTTCAAACTTCACCAAGCTGCCTGCAAGGTTTTCTGTAAATAAAGTTTAAAGGGTGTAGACCAGGTGGAGGTATACGACTGTGAGGCTTCTCTTTAATATGTAACATAGTTTTGTGATTGTACCACCTCTCATTAATGGCATGACTTCTAGTACAACAGTTGGGTATTTGCTCCTTTGTCAAACTGAAAACAGGCCCCATAGTAGGAACTCAGTGCCACAAAAGTCAGTACACCTCCAATTGCTGGGGTTCTTCTTTCCGAGACTATTTTTCCAGCTGCTCTTTGATGGAAGGGTTTCATTGCTCTATTTTTCCTTTTAATTCAATTCAGTTCAATTCAATTTTATTTATATAGCGCATATTTACAACACAAGTCGTCATATAGCGCTAAACATTGTAAGGAAGAACAGGAAACTGAAAAACAGGAAACAGAAAACCCAACAATCCAAGTTTGCTTTTGTATTCCCTATGAGCAAGCAGTCAGCGACGGTGGGAAGGAACCAAAAAACCCCTATGGTAGGGAAGGGGGGAAAAAGAACCTCCGACAGAACCAGGCTCAGGGAGGGCGGACATCTGCCTCGACCGGTTGGGTTGGGAGTGGGGAAGAAGAGAGAGGGAGGGATAGCAGGAGAGGTTGGGGTGGGGATTGGAGGTGGTGAGGCCAGCGGCTCCAGATCAGGGACTTTGAGCTCCAGATCCAGAGACATCCACAGAGAGAACAAGCAGGACACAGAACCTCAGGGGGGAAACAGGTTAGTCATATGTAATGGTGATATATGACAGTACTGAGAGGAGAGGAGAGGAGAGGAGCCCAGTGCATCATGGGAGTCCCCCAGCAGTCTAAGCCTATGGCAGCTTAACTAAGGGACAGCTCAGGTGGTCCTGAGCAGCCCTAGCTTTTAAAATACCCCAAAGGTGTTCATTTAGACTCAAGTCAGGCGAGATACTTGTCCAGGTCGTAGTTTTCCCTTTTTCGTTCTTTAGAAACTCTTGTGGGGTTTTTTTGGCAGTGTGCTTTGCATTGCTACCCTGAAGTGTTCCTCTTCTGGCAACCTTCTGCAGATCGGGCGTCAGGGTTTTGGTTCATCCACAGACATTCATGGTGCATCTATAAACACCATCTCCCCAACACATTTGCACTCACACTGTGCTTCACTGTCAGGACTATGCCTTCACTGTAGTAGTCGTGGCCAGGTTCATCCCAAACCCTGGACCCCCATCTGAGCCCTACAAATTTATCTTGATCTCATTTGACCAAGGAATGAGCTTCCAGGCTTCTGTTAATGTTATTTAGCAAAGCTGAATTTTGCAGTTTTGTTCTGAACAGCATGGAAGAATCCATCCATCGAGGCTGATGTCAAGAACTGTCCTTTATCTGTCACACAAGCTCTGATTTCCAATGATTAACTCCTTTGCCAAGCCTTGAACAGCTGCCTGTCTCTTTCAGATGTTGACTGTGGAAGTATCTCACCGTCTGTGCTTCGTTTTATGACAACCACTGCAGCTCTGGTTGGCGGCACCATGACTCATTCTTTACTTTCTGACTACTGCAACTGAGTTTTCCCTGATTCTGTGGTGTCCTTTCCAGTCTTTGTGAAGTCTCAGAGTCGGATTTTCAGCTCAGATTCTTTTCCACGTGGAACCAAGATGAAGACATAAGAATAGGTTCCGCCCACAGGTCCCAAAACTGAGGAAGTTCTGGTGTTTAAAGTTGATTTTATCACCAAATCCATGCAGTTAGGCTGATCGGAAATCATGTGTACTTTAGTTTGTTACTGAGATCACAGGTATATTCGTTTTAGTTGGGTTGAGTTTCTACTTTGGGGTCTTTATTATGAATATAGTCTTTCTTAATTATTTGTTTTTGGAGGAAATATTCTACTTGTCCGCTTAGAAATGATGCCATTATTGGGAGGTGATGCAGTTTAGACATTCAGGTGATGCTGCCCAGCGGTGTGCTCACTTATGTACTGCACATTGTTTATTTTGCATTGGACACTTTCCATGCACTCTGCGGGATAATTATTCTTGGGGCTTGTTACGGAGGAAGCACCTGCGCTGCACACACACACACACACACACACACACTGTGCACACACACGCCTAAGGATTTTAACACCTCCTACTGGAGTGTGTGTGCAGCAGCGGCAGAGCTGTTACCTAGTTACAGCCGAGAGACGGAGCGACCTGCTGGGCACTGGAGCATCAGTCAGCCCGGGAGCACACGGAGGAAAAGTCCGGCGGCAGCACACGGAGGAGCGGCGGAGGATGAGAATTAACCGCGTCCTGACGGGGACCAGACGCAGACCGCAGCCGCTCTGCTCGCCTCGTCTCACCGGTAAATCCTGAACGGAGAGAGGAGTCCTGGCTGGAGGAGGAAAGTGTCAGCTTTGAGGTAAGTTGGAGGTTTTTCTAGTTGAGTCAGATTGATGCGGGATGAGTGGCTGATGATGGTGTTAATGTAAAGTCTCTTCATCATCACCACCAGAGTCACATTTACATCAACAAACTGCACATTAATACTTACATTATTATTAATCCAGCGCAGTAAATGCAAAATCAACAACTCTAAATATTGGAATATAGAACTATTTCCACAATTCAATAAATCTCTCTGCAGTTATTTTTGTCTTTTTATTTGTTTAGTGGTCATTTTCCTCCTCTTTGGCTTTTGTTTTCTAGCTGTCCTGTGGTTACTTACTGTGTCTTTGGGGTTATTTAACCTCAACTGGGTTGTTCGTGTCAGTTCATGATCATCTGTTGTGGTTTATTTTGTGTCTGTGGTCATTTTTGCCTCTTCTGTTGGTCATTTTTTATGTCTCTCTGGTCATTTGCCATCTCATTGGGGTTGTTTGTGTCCATTTATGATCATTTTAAATGCTTTCTTGTGGCTTTGTGTTAATTTTTTTTATTTCTTTTGGGCTTGTGTCTGGTCATTTTTGCTTCTTAGTGGTCATTTTTTATCTCTCTCTGGTCATTTGTCATCTCATTGGGGTTGTTAGTGGTCATTTTGTTGTGCCTTTGTAGTCGTCCCCCCCTTCTCTGTGCTTGTTTTTGCTCATTTGGCCATTTTGTGTGTGATTGTGGTAATTTTTTGTGTCTTTTTGGTAATTTTTGTGTGTCTATAGACATTTTTATCCGTTTGTGGTTGTTTCTGGGTTTCTTTGTTTTTGTTGTTGCTCTTTTGTGGGAGTTTTTAGTGTCTTTGTGGTCATTTCCCATCTCTTTGTGTTTGCTTGTGGTCTTTTCTTCAGTCTTTGTGATCATTTACCATATCTTTGTCATTATTTATGGTCATTTTTGTGGTACTTTTTTGTGTGTTTGTGGTCATTTTGCATCTCTTTGGGGCTGTTTTTATTTTTGTGTGTCTTTTTGTGGTACTGTTTTAGGTGTCTGTGGTCTCTTAGTGGTTGTTTGTGGTCATTTATCATGTTTGTGATAGTTTCTTGTGTCTTGTTTTGTGGGAATTTTGTGTGTCATTGTGGTAGTTTTTCACCTCTCTGGCATTGTTTATGATTTTTTTGGTCTTCTGTTTGTTTTGTGGTCACTCCCTGTCTCTCTGTAGTTGTTTTCTGTGTCTTCTTTTTTATCTGTTTGTGGTTGTTTTAGTCCACATGGTCATTTTCCATCTTTTAGTATCTCGTTGTGGTTGTTTTGTATGTTTGTTTGACTTCATTTAAGCCAGGCCAAACAAACTATCAGAGTTTTGTTTGTTTTAAAGGTTTCAGACACAGTTTTTGACAACAGCCCTTTTCCCACTAAAGGTGGATTCCAAAGACTTTACATCTTTATCCCCAGAAGTACCACAGTGTTGTTTGACTAGAATAATGTGACTGGTCTTGATTCCGATCAGTTTGTCATCATTAGGTCTGTAAGCTGCCGTATCGTCTTCTGAGATCTGCATCTTGATTCTTATTTCTCTTCAGCTTTTGGGAGCAAACACTTTTTTTTCCCTGGGATAATGTTCCCTGCTGAGTTCATGACGGCCTGAGTGTGATTACGAGTCAACATGATTTGTTCTGTTCGGTTCAGAGGCGAAAAACCAAATCACGTCTCCATGTGGAGCCACTTGTGATGTAAAACGCTGCACGCTGAATTACATTTTTGTTTTGACATTTAGAGGAATGAAATACTCTTTTTATTCGATGTGTGATCCTGGAAGTTAATTGTAATGGATTGACATGTTAATATCTAGATGATGCCGTTGTCTTTCCATCCCATTGCTCTTGAATGAGATTTATACACACACGCACAAACCCACTGAGTTCCCACGTGTGGGAAGTTCATCAACACAACCCACAGTATAATTTCAGGCAAAATTGCCTTTTAAGAGGAGAGCAAATCAGGTAAATCTCATGGTGCTCTGTGAAAGAAAACCAGTGTACAGGATTAACATCATTACCATATCCCACGACACTTAGACAGGTGAGGTTATTTTCTTTTGTGTTCTTTTCAGCTGTGTTCTTGCTGCTTTCATCAAGCTGGTAAAGTGATGGCGTCTTTTATGTAAAAGTTCATTTATGAATAGAGATTTTACAATAACAGAAGTTTAAAGGTCGGCACCAAAACCTTTCTTGATACCAAAAATCATAAATCATTTAATTGCATTTCCAAATGCACTTTTATTTGAAATACCTTTGACAAACACACAAAAACATGTTTTATTTTGACAGACTGAAAGAAAACTATGGCAGCTGCTCATGTGAGGAACAAACGCAACTAATGTTATGAGTTGTCATTGTACAACCTTAAACAGATTAACATTAGCCGGTGTGTTAGCCTAAACAAGATAACAGTAGCTGCTATAATAGCCTACGCAAGATAATGCTAGCCATTATGTTAGTCTGAGTAAGCTAAAGTTAGCTGGTATGTTAGTCTTAATAGAACTATTTTTGCTGCTATTTAAGTTTAAATAAGATAATATTAGCTGAGATGTTAGTCAGAGCAAGATAAAGTTAGCCAGATTGTTAGTCTAAACAAGCTAAAGTTAGCCATTACGTTAATCTAAACAAGACAAAGTTAGCCGGTATGTTACTTTAAAGAAGATAAAGTTAGCCGGTATGTTAGTCTTAGCAAGATAATGTTAGCTGCTTTTTTAGGCCGAACAAAATAAAGTTAGCCACTGCAGTAGCCTAAACAAGAAAATGTTAGCTGCGCTACATTAACCTAAATGACATAAAGGTAGCTGCTATGTTAGCCTGAACAAGATGTTGTTAGCTGCTACATTGGACTAAACAAGATAAATTTAGCCGCTACATTAATCTAAACTGGACAATTCTAGCCGCTACTTTAGCCTAAACAAGATTATGTGAATGTTCTACAGTATGTATATAATTAAAATATCAAGCTTAATGTTTATTAATATTCAAATAGATGGCTTTTTATGTACTGAAGTGTGTGCTAAACAATTGAATGCAATATCTAAATATTTTGACAAATATTGTATTTTGGTTTTGACAATATTGTTTCTTGAAACTTTGATGTCATTGAAGCTCCTCACTGTCAGCCGCTATATTAGACTTAAGAAGATAATGTTAGCTTCCACTTTTCGCCAAATGGAAAATAACCTCAGCCACTATGTTAGCTTAATTAGGCTAACATTAGCTTTTGTGAACGTTGTTTGCGGAGTATTACTACAACAAATGCAACTCTTTCTGGTAATATTTCAGGATGTGAACATTGTGACAACATATTAGTAATATAAATTAATAACTAAACTCTCAGCTTAAATTCTGGATGTTTGTCTTTGAGCTGCCCAAATAAGTTTGGGATGTTTCTTCTGTTCGTTGTACTGTCACATTTTCACCATTTAGGTGTCAACTTGGTGCCGGATTATCAGTTCTTGTGACTTTCTGAGTCATTTCAGGACATTTCTATCATTTGTCACCAGGTGCATGTCAGGCAGCAGCATCACAGCTGGAAATCACTGATTACTTGGAAGTAAATTGCTTTCACAGAGAGACAAATGACAAAATCAGGATCTTGTAATTATGTTCCTGTGTGTAAGACAGAGTAATGCGACAACGGCTCTGATTTTTTTTCTTTTACAAATTAATAATCAATGAATACTTAAATGAATATTGACATAGCAAACTGTTCTCAGTTTAACGTGAAAGGCATGAATGACACATGCATATATATATATATATATGTATGTATATAACGCACTGATTCAACAATGAATCGATTAAATTAACTAGTTGTCAAGTATTTAATTAATCGCCAGCTATTTTAATGTGGATTTACTGGTTTAGGCGAAGTTGTAATGAGCATTTTCTCTTTTTTGAATAACTGAATTATCAAAAAAGTCATTATTTTATAGTCACGTGTCATAAAAGAATGAATTACTAAATGTAAAAATGCAGATTGTATTATTTTTTTTACTCACAGTCATCATTAAAATAATACTGTACTTATCTGTAACTTCACAAAACAGGGAAAATCTGTAAAATAACTGTTAAAAAATGATTTACTATTTTTCAGTCCTTAATATACATATGTTTTCTTTCAAATTATGGCAAATACAGTAAAAAAAAAATAGTGTAATTTGCCATTCAGATGTAGGAAAACGACTGATTACCATTTGACATTTTGACGTGGACATTATTTCCAGTTTTGCTCTGTGTATGAAAGTATTTATGGAATCTTACTCATTATTTTTAATCTAGTCTCTGTTCACGTTTTTAATGGCTGCTGCCGCCTTTGAGTTAATATGAGGGATATCTGACTTACTAGGACAACGTATTTGACACATGAGGTGGAAGTCTGAAAGGGGTTTTTGTTATTCATCTGGAAAACGTTGGTAGAAAAGTGATTTTTTCCCCCTTCAGTCCCTGAGATTGACACCTAGCTCATATAGAGGACTTGGAGGGAGAAAGGTTAGCAGAGCTTAGAAGTAAAGCCAGTATTGGATTCCAGAGTGAGCTGTGTGAGCTGGGCTTATTAAGTCCATCTGACTCACCGAAGCCCGGGAGGAAGACGTCTTCACTCCTCTTCAGCCTCGGAAAGGCGGCAGACCTCCTGCTGAGTCTGGAGGAGCGGAAAAATGTAAGGACCTCGTCGTTAAATATTCATCAACCAACACACAAACACACTGATTTATTCAAGCGCCGCTGATTGTTCTGAGTAACGGCAGCAGGAGATTGAGAGGCACCTGCGAGCCGACATACAAACTGCACTAACAAACTGAAGTGTGCAAACTCCTTTTGTTTCCATCACTTCCTACGTCAATTTAAAATCAGAGGTCACACATGTTTTAGTGACAGCAGCAGGTGGTTCGACTGAAGCTGCAGGAACTTTCCCCTGAGAATGTCGGGAGGAGCTCAGTGTGTTTCCACCGCAGGGAGCAGGGAAATTATTTTATGCAGCGCTGAACATTTCTGATTGATTTCAGCCCGTCTGTCTGAGTCATCTCACGCAACAGCTTGTAAAATCTATTTCCATACTATAAACGAGCATTTCAGGCATTTTGAATCCACTTTGCTGCAGCGGCTTGTCTCTTTTCCTGCAGTGACTCTATTTGAAAAGCAGTAAAACACAATAAATATCAACTCAATCTATTCCTGTTGTTGCAGCATCGCTTGTTCCTCACTCTACATGGAATCATCTTGGTTGTACAATTGTCTGCTTTACCGCTACCTGCTGGACTGAAGTGGAATGTTGGGTTTTTTACATGTCAGAGGTTTAATTAGATAAATTGTACTGTGTCTTTAGATCACTATGGAAATGCAAAACAACCAATGATCTGAAAGAACCTTTTAGTGCCTGAGGCGACTTAAGAATCTACTGTAGAGCTGATTGTGTGCTGATTATTTGACATTTATCAGAAAATTAATCAGCAACTGTTTTGACAAATGATTGTTTTTCATTCAAAATAATCAAACATTCCCCAGTTACGCTGTCTTAGTTTGGAGATCAAACTGCTTTTGTCTGATTTATACATATTGTAATTGATTATCTTAAGAACTGGACGTGACATTTTACATTTATGGCTAAAGTCAACTGTAATGGATATTATTTTTAAAATTCTGAGGTTTTCTACAGTAAACACATTTGAGTTAATAGAGAAAATAACTGGTAGATTTATCAGTAATCTAAATAACTATAGTCTGCCAAACCAATGTACACCGATTATGACCTGTCTAATACTGTGTTGGTCCCCCTTATGTGGTCCAAAATGCTCTGAACCATTGGGCATGGACAAGAGGACCTCTCAGGGTGTCCTATGGGGTCTGGAACCAGGACGTTGGCAGTGGATCCTTTGGGTACTCTGGCTTGTACAGTGGAGCCTCTGACACTCCAACTTGTTCCACTGCATCCTGTTGATGCTTGATCAGAATGAATTCTAGGAAGTTTGGAGGTCAAATCAACATGTTGGACCATTGTCATGTTCCTCAACATGTTCCTGATTGGTTGATGGTTTTTCCATGTGGTGGGGTGCATTTTCCTGCAGGGGTAGTCCAGTGACATTTGGGATTTCCATTTACATGAGGGAGTGTGTTTGTTGTGGGACAATGTTTATTTGGGTGTCTAAGTCTCATCAATACGGATGTTAAAATCCAAGGTTTTCCATCAGAACACCACATAGTACCAATATGATCAATGTTATTCCCTTCACCTGTCAGTGGTCAGGATGTTGTGGCTGATCGGTGTAATTTTAAAGCAGGTAAATCCCTGATTTTCATTGCAGCAACTACAGGCTAAGTACTGGTTTGTGTGTCTGCAGACAGCTGAAGACTAAAACTCAGAACAGTGGACCTGCCTGCACCTTTAGACATACTGCACTTCTACTTATAGAAAATACAATGACAGCGTCCTGACAGCAGAAGAAGAGCTGCTGCTGTTTACTTTGTTTGGAAAAAAGAAAAAACTGTGCAGCCACTTAAGAAGAAGGAAAAAAGTGGAATACATTGCAAACATCTTAAAATAAATAAATGAAATTTCTAAAGCAGGTCCTTGAATTGGCATTAATTAAAATTTGCTGGACTATTCCTGATACAATTACCTCAAGCTCCGGCTGACGTCTTTAAATGTTAGAAAAAATTTCAAAGGTGGAACCAGCAGATCTTTCTGTTATTTTAACCGTTCAAAACATGAATCATAACATCACAAAGCACTGACAAACAAAAGGACTGAGTGCTTTTTAAAAATATGCTCTATTCAGTTTTCAGGGATATATTTTTTGAAATAACCAACTTTCTGCACTTTGTCTTCTTCTCCAACGGTTTAACTTTTCTCATGAAGTGGGGACTTTGCCCTCCTCTAAATCCAATTTTTACTCGATTCAGGTCGATGTTTTCCTTTCATCAAAGTCTCTCTGAACTTTGTCCAGCTGAGGAAATCCACATGAGAGAAGACAGAAGTCGATAAAAATATTCGTCAGAGTTTTGCCTCTCAGGTTTCAGACTGCCTTATGTTTTGGGTTTTTTTGGCAGCATGCTGCGTAGAAGGAGAATCGTTATACACAGACTGGAAATTTTGTGCACCATGTCTCAGTTGGCTTCCTCATGCTTCTGTGCTTTGGGGCCCACAGTGTAAAAGCTCATTACTGTCCTTCTCAGTCGAGCCAGTGAGGGGCATGAGTGGAGCTAATTCAAGAAGTAGTTTGTCTCTTCTCGACTTTCCTAATGTTATTGAAGAAAATGGGTCGAATTTGTTTAGAAAAATAGTTGTTTCTCAGGTTTGGGATGCTCCATATGAGTTGTAAAACACTTGTAAATGGTCTGCACTTACACAGCGCCTTTCTACCTTAGTGGTACTTAAAGCGCTTTGAATGAGTTTCGTATTCACCCGTTCACTCTCCAATGGTGACGGGCTGCCATGCAAGGTGCCTGCCTGCCAGTGTCTTGCCCAAGGACACTTCGGCATGCAGACGGGCCGGGGATCGAACCGCCAACCTTGCAATCAGTGGACAACCCACTCTACCACCTGAGCCACAGCCGCCCAGCAACTTGTCTGTTGTTGTAAATGTGCGACATAAATAATGGTAAATAGACTTGATGTGGTTAATGCAGATGTTGTAGTAACCTGACTTCAAAAAAAATCAGACCACCTTGTGTCTAATACCTGCAGATGCTATTGTGGTTTTAGTAATATTTATATTTACATCTGATTAACTGATGCTATGAACATACATTGAAGACAGTGACAGCAGTAAAGGTCCAAACACAGTGAATCACAGTGAGATGAGTTTATTACCAATACAACAAAGCATGTACACAGTATTTCTTAAGGTCTTTGGTGTCATGGTGCCCCTTCTTGGACATACCTTCTTTGTTGTTTTTTTTAAAGATTTATTTTTGGCCTTTTTATGCCTTTATTGGATAGGACAGTGGATAGAGTCGGAAACGGGAGAGATTGGGGAAGGACATGCGGTAAATGCCCGAGGTTGGAATCGAACCCGGGACAGCCGGTACGCCTCGGCACTTGGGTCACACGACATAACCATTAGGCTATCAGGGCGCCCAGGTCATACCTTCTTGTGGATGCCCGATCCTGTCAGATCTAGGAAGCTAAGTGAGGTTGGGGCTGGTCAGTACCTGGATGGGAGACCGTGAGGGAACACCAGGAAGCCTGGGTGGATGCAGTGTGAGAGTGAGTGATTGGTGGTGGTCGGAGGGGCCGATGGAGCAGACTGGCAGCCTCGCCTCCGTCAGTCTACCCCAGGGCAGCTGTGGTTACATATGTAGCTTACCACCATGGAGTATGGGGTGAATGAATAATGCAATGTAAAGCGTCTTTGAGTGTCTAGAAAAGTGCTATTTAAAACCAATGCATTGTTATTATTAGTAGTAGTAGTAGTGGTATTGTCAGACTCAACCTTCTCCTTCTTGGATACTTAAAGGTGACTGAACTCTTTGTTTTGTTCTGAGCTGTTGTTGAGTTGGCCGTGTGGTTTCTGAATGAATCCCCCACAAAGCGTTGAAATAAACCAAGTGTGAGACCACGGAGCTTATGTTCGCTGTGAAGTGTGAGCGATGGTGTGAAAGCGTCGGCGGCGCTGAACAGACTTTGCGGACCAGGACAGGTGCAGCCGACGATCCGAACAGTTGAGGGATTCAACAAATACAGACACAGACGACACAGAAGAACTTCCCAGCAATGTGTTCCTCCGCTAGCTTTAAGTGAATACAAAACATGAAAACGATAAGATGAACCTCGCATTGCATTCACAGTTTTTGTCAGAAAAGTTTGACATTTGAGGAAAGTATGCTGCTTTCTTGTTGAGACTTTGATGATCAGATCGATACCACTCAGGGAGCACTTTGTGGTTGTTTTTTACTACAGATGTTCTGAAAGCAACATCAGACGTTTAGAAAAAAACCAAAATCCAACTTCAGGAAAAGATGCAAGAGCATTCCTGACATTTCTGATCTTTTGAAATTGTGCTCATAGTTGTTTGACTGTGATGTTACTGTGTGAAGTTGAATATTATAGTGGGGACGTTAATGGAGAGTGAAGTTAGAGAGGGAAGATGATTTTTTAATAGCAACAGAAGAGCTGGACAAGAAAAGAATGTAGTGAAGGTACATCAGACAGTAAACGCGTCATTCTGTAAGTGAACGCATCACAGTTCTGTTGTTCAGTTCGATTGAGTTCAGTACAAAACCCGCCTGTACGCACAAGAACTGCAGCCATTAATCAATTAGTTTATGCTTATTTGTCTAAATCCCCTGATTCCAGCTTCTTAAATATGAACATTTTCTATTTTCTTTCTCTTCTATTACAGTAAACTGAATAATCTTTGGATTGTGGACAAAGCAAGACAGTTAAGGGCGCCATCTTGGGTTTTGGTAAACAGATTTTTCGAAACAACAAGTTGATTCACCCCGGAAATTATCAACAGATTAATCCAAAATGAAAATGATCATTATTGTAGCCCAAACAGCGAATCAGAGTCTGAAAGTCATTGAGTGCTGCTGTTCTTGGGGCACAGAAAATGCAAATATTACAACACAAAATTGCAGGACATTCAGTAATTAAACAATAATTCTTTTTAAAATAATAAAAACACGAAATAAAAAGCTGACTGCAGCGATAAAGCCGTGTGAGCAACATTAATAGACTGCACATGCTAAAGTCTATAAAAAGTAACAGCATGATATATGACACTGCACAACAGTAAACAACATCACTAATAGATATTCCACATAAATAAATAAGTGAGAATAATTGCATCAGGAGTGTTTATCTCAGCGTGAGAAGAATAAAAGGAAGACGTCTCTCAAGGTTTATTTGAGTTTAGTGAGCTCATGTCCTTGAGGAAGAAACTTACTGAACACACTTTGTGCTGAGAGATGTGATTAGTCATCTGCTTGATTAAATGTGAGAACTCTCGCTAGGCGGTCACTGTGAAATCATTATTCCATTAATATATAGCACTAGTTAAGTGTTGCTTCTGAGATGGAGCCACTCGTCGCTCGCTCTCCTTGCATTAATGTCAGGATGCTGTAAACCAGCTAAGTGGGATGGATGATGTTGGGTAAAACCAGCGTAGTTTGGCTGTGTTTTGGTTTAGCATGAAAATAAGGATGATTGTAGGCTCTATCAAAATAAAATTAAATTAACATGTTATTGAAGGATGCGACAGTGGTGTTAAATTTGGGCAATGTATTCAGTTTCTAAGTGGTTTCTTACTTTCAGACGAGTTTAAATTCAAATTTTTGTTGTTTTTTTTTAAAAGAAGTTACTCATGAGGAACATCTCTACTCTAACATTTCAGCAGCCTGTTAATTATTTATTTATTTATTTATTTATGAGTGTCAGATTGATTGCTTCTGTGTTCTCTGCTGTTGACGGGCAGCTCTCCACTGCAGGAACTCATGAGGTGTTTTGAATGTTTTCAGGAATGTCCTTGAAGTCGGCCCTTTCAGTTTTTCATTGCAGTGCAGACTTTGAAAAATTCAACCACAAAGTTAACTTCAAACTTTGGTAAAACGCCAACAAACAGTAGTTACTGCCTGTAGTTAGAGGTTTTTATTAAGAAGCAGGATTTGAGAAGTTTAACTCTGGTGAGACGGCTCATCCTGATTTGCGATTGTTAGGTTAGGTGAAGCCAGATAATGAAAGTGTACCTTGGATGTGTTGAATTCACTTCACAGTGCAGTTCTATGAGCACGTAGGAAAGAGAACAACGGAGGTCTGTGATGTTCGCCTATATGTTAGATTTTACACTGTAGATGGAGATGTTGCTCCTCAATGAGAAAACTGAGAAGAGAGAAAAAATGGAACTTGTTGTCCAGTTTAATAACAAAGCATTGGTTTTATATGTGCTTTTTTAGACACTCAAAGATGCTTTACATTGCATTATCCATTCACTCCATACTCCATGGTGCTAAGCTATGTATGTAGCCACAGCTGTCCTGGGGTAGACTGACGGAGGCTGCCAGTCTGCTCCATCGGCCCCTCCAACCACCACCAACCACTCACTCTCACACTGCATCCACCCAGGCTTCCTGGTGTTCCATCATGGTCTCCCATCCAGGTACTGACCAGGCCCAACCCTGCTTAGCTTCTGAGACCTGACGGGATCAGGCATCCACAAGGCCATTGTATAACCGGTTAGCATCGAGACCCACTCAGCAGTTTTTCAGGGTCGCTCACAGGTCCCTACCCTGGAGTAGGTGCTTTTTTCTCCCCTGAAAACAGCCCTGAATGCGGTTCTACGAGAACCGTTTGAGCACGTGCAAAGGTTTGGGTTGTTATAAAAACGCCCGCAAGAAAGCAGTTTCATGAAAGCACTTTTCTCTGTCGACACACGTCTTTTCAACAAAGATCTAACAGTATGTTACAACCTCAATCAAAGGTCGTGCGTGGTAATAGATTTTTTCCATCCCAGTACTGAACATCGCGATGAGCAGCTCCAACAACATCTCTTGTTCATGTTGTTGTCATCACACAGTTCAGATTTTCTCCTCCTGGACACGATGCATCCAGATCATAATGGTATGTTTACCCAAAGCCTGTGCCATACAAAGAATGAATGATTTCATTGGGTGCCTGCCGATTGTGATAACCACAAACATTTCTGCTTTCAGGATCTGACCTCGCAAATGAATCGAAACTGTAACCAGAGTCAATTAGAATTATGAATCTGCCGGTGAATGAGATGTTTTGAGCCTGTGGCCCAATTTTAGTCTTCTCTTATACGTCTAAATACACCCACGTTATTTTGAAGGCCGACATGCATTCAACTGCTTATTTAGTACGTTTTTCTTCTTTGTTTCGATCATAATGGGATGTTTTTCCACTCTCCTCCTGTTTAGTTGACCGCTTGGCAAGCTGGTAAACGTTCCCGCCTCTCAAGTGGAGAAAATACCAAAGAAAACAGAGCAAATACACTCTTCAAACAGTCTCTGCCAAATGTCCTTACCTGTGTCCCCGACCTGCCGCTGAGTCCTCTCTGTGCCGAGCACTCAGCTGGTCCTCGATTAGCTTCGTGGAGCACGAATAATAGTCTTAAATGTTGTTTTACACTTTGACCTCTGGCTCACAGACTCACAGGAGGAAGACCTTGAAACCACCTCAGAATAATCATACATGACTTCATGTTTGTTAACTTACTTAGAGCTCTTGAAGGGATGCAGAAGCGCCTATAGCTGCAATAATAATAATAATAATGCATAAGTATTTCTTCACTGCCCTTCCCTTCACTCTGTATTAAATAGTACTCCTAGGTTTCTGTCGGCTTTAGAGGTTAGCAGGCTGTGCAGATGCATCTTTGACGTTTCTTGTTGCTTTATTGGACCCTTCTGGAAGAAACTCCATCAGATTTTAACGAATCAGAGAGACTTTAATAACTTTAAACCCATTTTTGCAGCAGCTGTTTTGGTCTGACTTTGTTTTTGAAAAAAGAAACTATTCAATGCTTCATATCTTCTCATGTAAACTCAGATTCACAGTGTGTGGCGTAAACTGAAGACGACACTTGAACCAATTGATTTAAAAGAATAAATTGCTTCCCTCTAATATGTCTTGGGTACTCGGAACACGTGACACAAGCTGAAATGCCACAGAGTGAGTTTTCATTTTTGTCTACAGTTTGTCACAAAATCCTGTTTAAAGAAGCATACACACTTTATAACCCATTTCTTAGCCTTAAGTATAATAAAAGTCGGATCAGATGATATTTTCTTTAATTCTAAAACAGCAGCAGCACTTACAAACTTAAAATTTCAAATACTTGTGACATATTAGGTGCTAATAGGTTTGAGATCCACATTTGTGTAGTACAGGGGTGGCCAGTCCTGGTCCTTGAGGGTCACTATCCAGCATGTTTTAGATGTTTCCTTCTTCCAACTCACCGGATTCAATGCTCAGCTCATCATCAAGCTCTGCAGAGGCCTGATAACAATCCTAATCATTTAATCAGGTGTGATGGAACATCTAAAACATGCAGGATAGGGGCTCTCGAGGACCAGGGTTGGCTACCCCTGGTGTAGTATGATCGAGGCTTTATAAGACAGAAAGATGTTAAGCAGTGTATCAAGGGTTTTTCTTGCATGGAATAATGTTTGTAAGCCCCCAAAGAGGTTTTCACCAGCGCCAAAGGAAAATGACCAGCAACAAATTTGAGAATATATATTTTTAGCCAGTTTTGTTACTTCGGGTTTCATTTGCTCAATCCTATTAGGGATTTTTTAATCAACAAATGGTCAGAAATAACAGATGAATAGATCTAGACTTCTGTGATATAATGTCACTCAGACTTATTACCTTCACTCTTCACGGAGGGATCCTGCTTGCTGTCCTTTACAGTCGCCTCCCAAGCCTCTGAGCCAAGAACAACGCCGGTATCACAATTCCTCCTAAAAGCAGAAGAAGCTCTACAACATTATCCGTCTAAATGAACTCAGACTCGCGTCATGTTGTCTTCTGCCTGCTGCTTCTGCTGTAAAGCTTGACTGGTGTTTGTACTGGGCTCACTGGGAGCCATGGTCCTGGATCCACGGTGGTCCGGTCTGCAGGTGCTGGAATTTCTTGCGTCTGAGCTTTGTGAGTCAACAGTGTCCTGCTGGCTGCCTCAGTGTTTAAATGTCAGTTGATTGATTACGTTCATCTGTTACACTGCTGATATTTTAAAGGCTCTTCAAAGGCTCTTAAATGTAGTGGAGTTGAAAGTGCAGTGTTTCCTGTGGAATAAGAACTAAGGTGCTCAGTCTGGACTCAGTCTGGACCTGAACACACCTGTAGATCTGAGCAGCTGCTGTCAGGATGGCGGCGCTCCTCCCTGAAATACTTTAAAGTGCTTCAGCTGTCAGAGCCTCTGACCTTTGTGACGGAGGCTCGGCTCGGCTCGGCTCAGCGGTGCAGCAGCGTTTGACAGCTGAGATGTTGGCATTTCTGCTCCTGCAGCGAGCTGCAGTTGGAGCTGCTGAAGGACGAAACGCACCCACCTGTGCTCACCTTCAGCTCAGCAACAAGACGGTTGTGTAGCTGCTGTAGTGTGTGGGTTTATTCAGATGGTGTGACAGAGGAGCTTTTAGATTCCTGCTGGTACCTCAGTGTAGATACAGAGGATGAACATGGGACTATTTCTATAAATACTTAAAATAATAAGTTTTAGGTCTTTTAACAGGAGACACAGCAGGAGAACAGGGTACATTTTCTAAATATTAGATAACAACATGAACCTTCCCTAGCTGGTTGCTTAAAATAACAACAGATATTCAGTCTTACAGGGTTTCTGAAATGTCATGCTTAAATATGCAAACTGGGTATTATCAGTCTAAAAACACACCAATTTGCACACAGTCCAGCTTCATTTTGTTGACATATTAGAGTCAAAGGGTTTAACAGAGGGGATTTTGGATGTCTTTGTTTATCAAAACAGAAAATAATGCCAACAGACAGAAAGTTAGCCTTTTTTGCCATGTTTTTAGGAATTAAATGTTTCATATACGATCAACCCCCCTTTAGAAACTGTCAATATATATATATAGCTAGATAAGAATAAAAGTGGAATGTTGTTTTTAGGAACTGCTGAGGTTTAGATTTCTGGATTTAAACAGCCTTTAAAGATATGTTGTTATAATTCAAATGGGCACACACATATTGAGATTAATATTATTTAATATTTTACATTTTGGATGTTTTCTTTCCACTAATCTTAAAGAAGATGTGTTATAAAGTAATACTTTTACCAGAGCATGAGTGCACTATGCTTTAAGTTGCAATAATTAGCTCCCATGGATCTGATTAAAAACTAAATTTGTGGACTCCAGCATTCACTTAAGAGACATTAACATCTGTTTACACTTATAATTAAAGTCATTTCTTTTTTTTCTAAGATTTATTTTTGGCCTTTAATGCCTTTATTGGATAGGACAGTGGAGAGGATTGGAAACAGGAGAGAGAATGGGGAAGGACATGCGGTAAACGCCTGAGGTCGGAATCGAACCAGGGACAGCCGCTACGCCTCGACACTTGGGTCACACGACTTGTGAGTGTTGCCAATGTTTCTTTTTAAAGACCTGCACAATTAACATTCAGTACTGATATATAAGCCCATTATAACAGAATGAAAAAGGCTCCTACAGCTTTGGGCCTTTTTTGCAAGTCTAATTTTCCTCTACGCTTCCTTTCGTAACTGCATCTGACGCTACTCAGACGGAGCTTTTTTAAAACTCTGGTTTGTGTGTATCCGAGCAGACGTGTCAAACCGAGCGTTTGCGAAGTGAATAAGTGACACCTCAGTTGCTGATTTGTGTGAGGAGCACGATCCCGAAGCAACAGCAATAACAGATATACTAGTAAATACTGTATTTACTGGTTTCTTTATCAGTCCCTCCACGATTCCGCGGGCGTTTTTCCAGATTGTTGCTCCTAAAATGTCTGAATTTGCGGGAGCTTTTCTAAAAAATTGCGATGTAAGTTGTGATGTTTTAAGCATATTTGTTGCGATGAAATTGCGGGAGACGGTAAAAAATTGCTAAAAAGTTGCATTTTTTTCTGTGTTTTGTACAATTCATTAAAATTTTACAAGTTTAAAAATTAATTTCACATCCTGGCACACGCGTGTTCACACACACACGCTCACAGCTCGTCACGTCAGTTAATGAATCTAACTGACCTTCATTGTTTCAGTGCTGGACACAGATCTGGATGCAACAGCTTCATCACGGTGGTTTGTCTGGTCTGTGGTCCGCTGGTTTCACCCATTCTCCTGATATGTTTACGGTAGAAAAGTGTTTGTCAATAGATGAATTTCGTTTGTGTTCCACCTCAATATTCCACGGGGTGAAAACAGTTTAGCTCCGCTTTGGCGAAGAACATCAGGGAATTGTTTTGCAGTAGTTTTTGTTGCATACGTATCTGTATCTTCAAACCATAAACAAGGAAGTGAATTCAGTGACGTATGTGCATTACTGGGGACTGCTGTGATTGGTGGAACTCACGGGAGGCGGGACAAAATTGCGGAAAAGTCGCGGTAAATTGACAAAACTGCAAGGCTGCGCAGAATTCACGGAGATTGGTTGAATTTGCGTTAATTGTTGTGATCGCAGCATCGATGTAGAAAGGCTACCATGCTTATTGCAGCGTTTGTAGTTGCATTCTCACGTATGTGGAGATATTTTGTAAAACAGTGTTTGTGTGTACTTTTTTTTTTTTAAACAGTTGCTTAAGAAAATATTCATATCAGCGTGGAGGAGACTTTAATATGATGCCCAACATTAAAAACAACAGTAGCAGCCCTGTGAGGATTCTGCAGCTGCCTGTAATTAGCAACTAACAGTATGAAGCGTGACACCTTCTTTTTTTTAATTAGTTTTCACCGGGCTCATCTGTTTTCTTTCTCGGAATAGCTTATTTAGAGCTTGAAGGTGTCAGCTTTGGTTTTGCTTTTGAATTGAAAGGTTCAGATTGCAGAGATTCTTCGCTACAAAACGTAAATAATATGTACAGTAAGTTTAAAAACTGGTGACTGAAAATAAACCAAGAGATACTTAAGGACTGATCAATTATCATGTCGGACTGTTGCTATCAGTCAGTCGATATCTGACTTCTGTTGAAAGCTGATAATCGCAGATATGAATGCAGCTGATTGGTGGATGTATTTTTAGTTTTGTTGGTTTATTTGTGTTGTTTTTTATGTGGATCAGCTCCAGATAAACAGCAGCAGCATGATCTCTCTACGCTGAGCACCAAAGCATGAAGGAGTGTGATGCTGTGTGACATTCAGGTGGATGGTTTAGCCTCAAGATAACAAATACTTCCAAATTCCTTATTCTTTTTAACCCCTGTGCAAAATTAAAGACAATATTAGGGAATAAATAATAAATGTTGAGTAGAGCTGCAGCAATTCGTCAATTAGTTAACCGATTAATCAGTTAAGAGACAGAAAAAGCTCTGATTTCTGCTTTTTAAATTGGATATTTTCTATTTTCTTTCCTCTTCTGTGACTGAATATCTTCGATTTGTCTGCAGAACAAGACATTTCAGGATGTTGGGCTTCAGGAAATCAATATTTTTCACCTTGTTCTGACATTTTATAGACCAAACAATGAAAATTATCTTTAATTGCAGCCCCAGTGTTGAGTGTTTTAGAGTGAAATCACAACAGTGGAAAATCATAAATGCTACGCTGTTTATTCTTTTTACATCTAGACTGTGAAAAATAATTACAGTCTTTGCAGGCACTTCAGCATCTTCCTGTAAGATGGAAATGGTTTTGTTTAAACACTAAACCATTATGTTGTTTGCATAATTATTCCAGTGAGAACTGAACTCTCTGTGGAAACAGCCTGTACTTCCTACTGATTTCTCAGTCACTTCCAAGAAACTAGCTTGAGATAAAGCAGCTGACGTCAAAGTAAACATCTTCATATCTTAACAGCTTTTAAATTACACCTCCAAGGTTATAACAACCACAAATCACAATACTAATAGGTTTTTTTTTTACCATATGGGACCTTCGGTGTCTCGTGTATTGACAGTTTAAAAGGTTGTAATGTGAAATATGTGCAGACAGACGTTTACTGACTTCTCACAGTCCGTCTTTGCTGCAAAAGCTCAAGCAAGCAAGGCACTGAATGAAGTTTTGTCCACAATGATTCACTGATCAAACAAAGAAATGTGTTAGCGGACACGGCAAATCCAGTGGAAAGCTTTAAATGCAGGTCATTTTAGCCTCGGTGTCCTCTTTTGTGAAAATATTATCACAGACTGGATTGAGACGCGAGCTAATGCAGCCCAAACACGGGGCCTCCTCTCGTCTCATTTGAAGAAAAACAAAGACAGACGCTCAGATCTCAGGATGTCTTTATTTTATGTTACCCCTGCAGCGGTTTGGAACCTCAATTTACAACCTGAGTGGATTCAGAGAGGTTTGAAAGGTCCCAGTCTGAAGACTAATGAGGCGGAATGAAATATGACAAGTACGACTTCAAGGCGTTTGTAGCCGGGGAGCTTGATAAATGGATCGTTGTGAGGCATCGCGGTTGTGAGAAATGTGAAATGACATTACAGAGAGATTCATTTGAAGGTGAGGCTGATTATCTTACAATATTATTTCCCTTTTCTGTCGCTTGTGACTATTTTCACTTTTCTTTCAGTCTGTGAATGAAAGAAACATGACATTCACAGCCTTGCGGAGCCCAAGGTGAAGCCTCTGCAGCGCTCGCTTCGCACAAAAGCCGAGTGTTTTCGGTTCACTGTTGCATTTGACAAAGAAGATATGAAAGAGGAGCAGCACGCACGCACACACGTATAAAGCAAATATCTGACACGTTTACTGAAGGATTACTTCAAATTGTCAAGACAGCTGCAGATTATATCGTGTTCAGTATACATACAGAAAATACCTTCAAGGCAAGGTCGGCCACATAATGGACTTCCAACAACAGGCTCATGCAAAGACCTTAATATAAGACATAAAAATGGCAACACATACTGGAAACACAAGCAAATATTGTGGTGTCTACAGTCCAGTCTGTGGTTTTATCTGCAAGTATATTTAATTTTTCCTTTTAAGCAATTTTTTGGGAGAGTTTTTCCCATTTTCTTGGCAGAGAGAGAAGGATAAAGGGGAATGACATACAGGAACATGACAGCTGCTGAGGCACTGGGCCCACGTGGTATCGCCTTGACTCAATGAGCCAAACAGCAGAAAAGTATATGTATTTTTTAACAATTCCTCGTTTCCGTCCAAATTTTAGATACCTTTGAGAAGGCTGCTTGTGGAATGAGCTTTTATCCCCTGTTGTTTTGTGAATATTACGAGTTAAAGACTTAACATGATGTAAAACCACATACAGACCCTGATGAAAGCACAAAGTTAATTTGAAGAAGGTTATGTCCTCCTCGTTGCTTCGACATGTATTCTTATAATTTTTCAGTGGAGGTTTTATTCCGCTTCGTGTGCACTTAATCGTATTTTGTTTTCATTCACTCACCTCAGCCAGTTTTCACTGTTTCCAGTCAAGTTTTTGTCCATATAATGAAAAAAATCATCAAAATACTTTGATTTAAACGTATTAAACTATGGTCTAATTCTTTTATATCAATGAAAGCTGCAAAAAAGTCATTTCCAGCTTCTTTTTTTTTATCTGAGCGGAATAAAGGTGTAATTAATTAAATACATGTTTGTTTGTTGTGTTAGCCTCATTTAGTGCATGCATTTCTAGTTCTTGCCTGGTTGAGTAATGAAGGGAGTCAGAAGGCATCTCTGTTGTCAAGCGTGTTGCCTCGACGATGGCCTTTATTAGTGCTGCAGCTGTTAAATGTTTTTTTAAATTATTACTTATGGAGTAATGTTTTTGTTATTATTATTATGATAAGCAATAGTAAATAAACATGCACAAGAAAACAGCACAGGTCTTTTGAAGTGAACGCATAACTTGCTTTTGTTTCGGGAAAATCTAAATTTGTATTGCATACGTTGCTCTTGCCCTCATTAAACTGAGTCCTACACAGAGCTGAGACAAAATCAGCTCTCTGGGCAAAGTTAGAAAATACTTTGTTTACATCTGCTGTCAAATAGGTGGCAGAAAATATGAACACTTATTCACAAATAACTACGACTTCATTATCAGCATTATCAGTCACTATATGACTAATTTATAATACAACCTGAGCACGTTTAACACTTGTCCTGTGCTCCATTGTTGTTTTAAGCCACTGACATATGATAGAGGCCACAAAAGCATCTGTTATATATGCTGCTGGGAAACATGAATACTACCATAGACAACCAAGGCTTGATTTAGATTATTTAGCAAAGGTTATTTAGCATCACAGAAGACTTTGTCATTGTGCCTCTTTACCAGCTAAACCCCAACAATGTTCTTTGCTTGCTAGTAAGAGCGCAACCAGGTTGTTAGAAGAATTGTGCTTATAATTGTGCTTATGTAAGAATAATAATGATAATAATAATAATAATTCATCAATTTTATATAGCGCTTTTTTGGTCACTCAAAGACGCTTTACAGAATGGACAGATAAACAGACAAACAAACAAACAAACAAACAAAAAGGGTTAAGCAAATGCCAGTTCAAACAGATGGGTTTTGAGAGGGTTTTGAAAGTTGAAAGTGAGTCAGAGTTCCTGATGGATGATGGGAGTGAGTTCCAAAGTTGGGGGGCAGCGGCTGCGAAGGCTCGGTCCCCCAAAGTCCGGTGCTTGGTGCGGATGATGGGCGTCAGGAGGTTTAGGTCTGTGGAGCGAAGGTGACGGGAGGGTCGTTGTCTTTGGAGGAGGTCAGAGAGGTAAGGAGGGGCCAGGTGATGGAGGGACTTGTAGGTGAGGAGAAGGAGTTTGAAATGGATGCGATATTGAACCGGGAGCCAGTGAAGCTTTTTGAGGATGGGGGTGATGTGCTCCCTGGAGCGGGTGTGGGTGAGAAGGCGAGCAGCAGAATTCTGAATATATTGTAGTTTTTATTTATGCTTGTTAGGTAATCATTGAGTGACTGTCAGGACTTTAAAGCCTACATGTCAGCAGCCATGATTGTAAAGATATGAATCACCATAAAACATTCCAGGCTGTATGTACTCACAGTAAAGAACATAGAGAACTGACCCATTAAGATTGTGTAAGTGACACTTATCTTATGCTCACTCTCGACGTATGGGGACGCCCTGTGATTGTTTTACCAAATAAAAAGAGCCAAGGACAGAAGGACTAGCCAGAGAGCTGGAATGCTGTAGCGATGCATACTGTAGAGCTGTAGTGTCCGTTCTCTCCTTGTGCGCAAGTAAAAGACCTGAGCTCGTGAGGGCTGTGTGTATTTTCAGGTTTTGAACCTAACAGGGGTACTACAACTAATTTACAGTACTTGAAGTGTGTTTTATGTGGGAAAGTGGTGTTGAGTATTGACAGATTCCAAATATTATATGACTCGATTCGGATTGGAACAAAAGAAACCTTGCTCGGGGACATCATTCAGGTGTAAAAATTGTAAAGGAACACATTAACACCTTGCTGCTTCCTCTATATGATCAGTGTAGAGAATTTCAGTGCAAATGCCTTTCAGACCTGAGGCGGTTGGAGCAATCAGGCTTCGATTGTTCTTAAATGCTCCTTGGATGCATTTACGCTTCTTGTGATATCACGTTTCTATTCAAAGTGTAAATTGTGTCACTCGCTTCTTTTGTTCTCTTTTTTCCTGCTGGACGTCACAAGTGCTGCAAAAATAAAACCTCTGCGCTCGTCTTTTAAGTAGAACTAATCACCTAAATTGCACCTGTTTAGATTAATAGATGGATCTTTTGTTGTGGAGCTGTAGGGCAAAAAGCCTTTCTGGAAGCATTTGAACCATGCAGGCATTTTTTATACTGTATGGATGCAGGTGAACCCAAACTAGTTTCCTCATATTAAAAAGGTTTATCTTCATATTGAGAGCCAGAGCTGATGTGGCAAAAATCCTCACAGGTCATAAGGCAAGTCCCAGAACAATAATTGGAGGAGGAAATTGTATTTGAACCATTAATACAGAGGATTTCTGCTTTTTACGGTTGCCATATGAAAGGTCAGTATTTGATATCTAATCAGCAGTGTCACCTCAGAGTACTGGGATGCGCATAAATGAGACTAATCCTCGTTTTAAATAGTCCTTCATACATGAAGCGCCTCACTTGGCTCAAACCTGAGCCGCTATCGTGTCCTTGTTCATCATCAAAGAGCAGAACAACTGCAGGTTTTCTTTCTTCTTCTCTTTGAAACACTTTCACTTGAGAAGAGGGGGAAAAAAAATCCACCCTTGTTTTATTTGGTTCTGTTTGATTTATGACCCTGATCTCTCCCTTTTCTCCTCCTCTGGTTTCCATGGAGCCCAAATGTAATGTGAAATGTCCGTAATCACGAGAATTGGAGATATTGAAAAATGATTAATGTGACACACTCCTGAAATCAAAGACACCACTCCGGGTCTCATAAAAAGAACAAGCCGAACACTTACTGTGTTTTTCTTGTTTTGCTGTCTCCTTGTTGTATTCTTCCTCGTGAGTCTTTTAAATTGAACTGAAGAGACTGAAAGGCTTTTTTATCAACTGTGCAGCTGTCGCCCTGACGTGACAATAACCTTTCAGTCGGCTTGTTTGATGAACTCTGTCAAAGAGCTCAGGCCACATCTGTGCTGTTCTCACTGCCGATTCCCTGAGAGCACAAACAGGACGAAAACACTTCTGAGGTGACTTTCTTTAATGTGATGTTTGCAGTCCCCTTTTTTTTTTAATCGGACTGATTGCTGTGTGGTGCAGCTGTGCAGTCGGTGAAGAGTGAAATTAAATGACAGACCTCTATATGCATCTATAGGTTCGTCATTTCCACCTTGCACATCTGTTTCAATGTGGCATCATGGAAATACATTTTGGGAAATTCACTGATTTACCTGGTTGCAAAGAGTTTGACGAGAATGTGGTCATGTCCTCATGATAAATATAGTCAGCTCACCTAAACATAAACGATATGACTGTTTTATTCTGGGTTTTTAAAAATAAATTTTAGGCAAACATTTATTCTGAGATGCTAGTGGGACAATTTTAGTTACTGCTGGGCAACAAGCAAGCTCAGCTAATGGGCAGCTGTCTTTGGTATTATGTAGTACTGTGCAAAAGTCTTAATCCATCATTAATTTTTCTGTTTTAGCAAGGGTGTATAACCATACATCTTAATTCCTATGGTCTTTAATAGCCCTCTGAACCTCCAAACCCACCTGTAGGTTCGAAAGTCAAGTTATGTTTTTTAAATTGCCAAAATTACATCATTTATTATAATAAGAAATGATGAAAACAGGAAGAAACCGATGGTCCTTGAACTAATTGTGTGACTTTTAGATGGTAGAGCAGGTTGTCCACTGATCGCAAGGTTGGCGGTTCGATCCCCGGTCCCTCCGCATGCCCAGGCAAGCAAGTTTATTTATATAGCACATTTCAACAACAAGGTGATTCAAAGTGCTTCACAAAACATTAAGACAACATGATTAAAAAAGAAGTTAAAATATAAAATTTTAACATAAAAGTTACGGTGCAGATAAGAGAAAGGTAAAAAAAAAAAAAAAACACAGTTAAAATTAAAACATAAAAAAAGTAGTTAAAATATGAAATTCAAACATATAAAAAAACACAGTTACAATTAAAACATAATCAATAAAACATGAATAATAATCAGAATAAAATAAAAGAGAAGAGTGCAAGTAGGACACTTTCAGTTGTTCTATGCACAGCTAAACAAAACCGTTTTCAGCCTGGACTTAAACACTGTCAGAGTCGAGGCCTGTCTCACGTTATCAGGAAGACGGTTCCAGAGTTTAGCTGCATGGAACTGAAATGCAGCTTCACCATGTTTAGTTCTGACTCTGGGCACCAGCAGAAGTGTCCTTGGGCAAGACACTAAACCTCAAGTTGCTCCCAATGGCAGATTAGCGCCTTGCATGGCAGCTCTGTCGCCATTGGTGTGAATGTGTGAATGAGAAACACATTGTAAAGCGCTTTGGAACCACTAAGGTAGAAAAAAGCGCTATATAAGTGCAGACTATTTAGCTTTAAATCTGAATATGTTATCAAAAAACTTAGCATTTTACAGCAGCTAGAATTTGAAGATAACAAAAAATGTTGAGCTGCTCAACGCAACTAAGAAACCATGACTAACTCAAGAGCCTTTAGGATGCAGAGCTACTATTTCTCCAGTATTGTGAACACTTTTGAGATTTCTCTGCTTCTCGTAATGGTTGTCTGTTTCCATAGAGATGCAGAACTTTATATTGCTGCGAAAAAATGTGACAGGATCCTCAGAAACTGGTTGAGGTTCAGAGGATTTAAATATGATAGGAATTGCAGGATGTATTTACACAGTTTAAAACAGAAAAACTACAATTCTCACAACAAAATGGCTCCTCCATGCCATGCTCTGAGCGCATGTTGGGCTGAAGTTTTCTGGAGTAGTCTTGTGTTATCTCACACTGAGCTTCTTTCAGCACTCCCCAGAGTTATTCTTTAGACTTGGGCTGTATTTTGTTTACTGTATCTGTGCACATAATCCCGTACAGCTTCTACAATATCCAGGTCTGGACACTGTCAGGGTTCCTCTTCTTGAGACCCTTCCTGATCAAACCTCTCCGGACTGAACAGGGACATCAACTTGGCATCCAGATGCGATCGAGTTCTTGATCAAGGCTTCTTCTGGTGTCTTAAAAAAAACTTTTCATCAGACACTGACTATTCTCTTGGCCTTCCACTCGTGTTTTGTCCTTCCCCTCTCCAGATTCTTTTCATTTCTTTATAACAGTTTGAATCTCAAATATCCAGTGATTTGGTGTTTTTTTTTTTTCATTTGAGAGTGACCTTGCCGATGCGAAATTATGGTTTTATGCCTTTTGAAATTGTGGAATCTTTGACATTTTGAGTGGAATGACGTGACTGAAGCTTGGTTTTATACATCAGCAAGCTTTCAGTGAGGTAAACTCTTACAATATGTATATTTAATGCCCAGCGCCAGTTAAGATGACAAAAATCAGCTCAAACAATCAATAAGAAACTTAAATTACTTAAGAAACCGTGCGTAATACAGCAGAAGATTAGTGTCGTAAATGAAGTTTAAGACAAGTATAAAGCGAGGGCACATTAAATACACCATTACCTGTACACTGCAAAAAAGAGTAGCCTAAATATAAGATAAAAACACTGAATTTGAGAAGAAATTACTTAAAAGCAGGGAAATTATCTGTCAATGCAGCAAGTAAATTTTACTTGGTAAGAAATCTTGAAATTAGTTTTTTTTTCTCTCAAATCTAAGATTGTACTGTAAAATCAAGGACTAAAAATGAGTAATTAACTTTAAAATGAGCCAAATTATCTATCGTGTCTGAAAATAAGATTTTAAATCTTGGCAAGTGCCACGTAATTTGCAGTGTAAAAACATTTTTTACAGATTTTTTTTGTGTTTTTAAATACTGTATATACACCGATCAGGCGTAACATTATGACCACCTGCCTAATATTGTGTTGGTCCCCCTTATGTTGTCAAAAATGCTTTGAACCATTGGGCATGGACAAGAGGACCTCTCAGGGTGTCCTATGGGGTCAGGAACCAGGAAGTTGGCACTGGATCCTTTGGGTACTCTGGGTTGTGCAGTGGGGCCTCTGTCAGTCAAACTAGTTCAACTGCATCCTGTTGATGCTTGATCACAATGGGGTGTAGGAAGTTTGGAGGTCAAATCCACATGTTGGGCCATTGTCATGTTCCTCAACATGTTCCTGATTGGTTGATGTTGTTTCCATGTGGTGGGGTGCATTTTCCTGAGTGACATTTGGGATTTCCATTTGCATGAGGGAGTGTGTTTGTTGTGGGACAATGTTTATTTGAGTGTCTAAGTCTCATCAACACGGATGTTAAAATGCAAGGTTTTCCAGCAGAACACCACATAGAACCAATATGATCAATGTTATTCACTTCACCTGTCCGTGGTTATGATGTTGTGACTGATCGGTGTATGTTTCCTGCATACTGAGAAATGCATATGTACTATAGTTGAATACAACAAACCTAATGGTGGCCTAGGACTTTGGCAAAGCTCTATATTCAAAGTGCAGATACGAGCATCACTTGAGTCTTCTAACTATTCTAAGCCTATACGACAGAACAAGTACCCTCTGCTTTGAGCGAAATGCCAACATCAGCATGCTAACCATGCTAACGTGCTAAAACGCAGGTTAAAAGTCCATCATAGTCAAAACTAAACACTGTTGTTGCTGAAGTTCGGTTGAAATCACGAGCACAAAGGTCCTTTGGTGGTACGCTATGCAGTCACACATGCCATTAGAAAGAGATACAATAAAATTCACAAATTCACAAAGTAAGTCTGGTGCAGAACAAAAACAAAGATGTCACACAATATATACCAAATATAGCTTGTGTGATTCATTATTTATCTATCTAGTATCCATAATCTAAAGACATTTCCATCCACTGTAGGTCTGGGAAGTGATCAGCCTTATATGGTATTAGGTTGTGTAACTGATAATAATTACCTACCCCCAACTGTGACACAAGAACCTTGGTTCCACTATAGTTGTATTAAACAGGACTTTGAATAAACACGTTCTTATGTGTATCTTCTTACTTACATTGTGTTAATTAACAAAATGAATCCCCTACTAAGCCATTTCATTTAATGATTGTAAAGTTTGGACCAATGTGGGCTGTAATCAGCAGTGTTATATATGCAGCAACACTGGGATAATGTCTGCATGAATGTGGACATTTTCAGATTTGGAGAAGGAATTGAGACTTTATTTGAAATCTGTTAGAGGACTTTATGATTGCGTAAATGTACTTTTCATGGCAATCCTTTCTTTTCAGTTTGGACCGAAGTGGCAAACCAATGAACTGACTAATATCAGCCTGAACAAAGGCTCATTTTTGTGTTTCCGCTTCATTTCTAAATGGAAGTGACTGTGAGTGTGTGGGCGGCTGCAGCAGCTGTTGTTCCCCTTCAGTAGCTGGTCAGTATCTGTTTACAGGTTCACCTCCACAGCGTCTTCCCACCGACTCTCCTTTCCCTGCGAGTTCCCAGGTCATGTTAAACAAAGTGCTGCTGGGTTACTAATGAAATGTCAATTACCAGCGTCATCCATGTGTGGGAAAACCCTCTGTTTAATTTGCCTGCTGTATCAAAAGAGCCAAATACAGGCGCTGTGGTCAAATCAATCTAAATGCAAACATCCACCTTCGGCCAGGTTTTAATTGTTTCCTGTGTGAGTCATCGTCTCAGATCCACCTCTGTCCCGCCTGCTTTTCATCAGTTTATCTCTTTACTGACGTTTTCTTTTTGTCCCTGCCACTCGCCCCGCATTGATTGTTCCTCTGTGCTTCTCAGTGAAAACATATCTGCAGTCACCTGAGGCCTGAACAGACGCAGGATTTGAGATTACTGAGGTAGCTGTAGGTGTAACCATGAGTTGTCACGGTAACGACGGCGGTTCACTTCTTACTGTAGCTCATCCGTAGACCCCGAGCAATGGAACAAATGCATCCCTGTTATTTAAAGTTATGGTTTTACTAATTCCCTGTGTTTCCAAGAAAAACCTTAGTAACTGTTAGAACCAGGGCCGAGGGAAGTAACAAAGACATGTTGGTCTATTTTAAAGTAGTGAATTATCAAAAATGTTGTTGTGAAAAACCAACTGGCTCAATTCCTGTTGTTAAAACACCACAAAATGCCAAATTTACACATAAAATACAAAACTTACACAAGTGTTATGGCTTAAGAGAATTATAATAATACTAATAAAACCATAAAAGAGATTTCTGCATGAATTACATTTGTTTGGCTTTTCTAACAGTGGCATTTGATTAGGATTATTTTATTAGAAAATGCAATGCTAAATAAAAGACAGGTAATGCAATGTTCTGATTATCTGCTGATAAACATGCTACCTGATGTATTATCTCATTTGATGTCCCGTGTTTTAATTTTGTGGGACTTTGAAACCAACATTAAGAGTTAAGCATCTTCTTTTAGGTGTTTTACAGCTTGAAACAATGTGAAAAAAAGTCCCAAAACAACCATTATATTTATTTTATTCAATTTTTATACATATATGCATATTCGTATCATAAATACCCTGCTTAAGTATATTGCATATTATATAAATGTGTATATTAAACACTGTTTTAAGGTCATGCGTGGCTAATAGGTAAAAACAATTCAAACAGGCTTTCCAATTATATTTAAAAGAAAATACTTTTAAAGTCGGCAGCATTTAGCACTAAAAGCAAACTGGTGTTGTCTCATCACCATTGTCTCATGTCTCTGGGAAACGAAGGTCTTTATTTTTCATTTATTTTCTATGCGGTCTACTTAAAGATGAAAGAAGCATGGAAAATGTGAAGCAACCACTTCAGCAACTGTTTTTCCCCTTCCCAACAGAACAGATGGGCGGGAGCTGAGAACGCAGAAGGACAAATCGACGAGAAGAGCACATCCATGGGCGACGTCTCGCTTCCCGGGCTGGAGATGACGGCTGAGACGTGGGAGAACGGCAGCCTGGCCAGCCCCTCGCCCGGCCTCCCTCTGTTTCTGCTCATGTTCAACGACAGCGATCTGAACGAGACGCTTTTCAACTCCACCAACTCCACCCTCCCGGATGTTTTCTCAGGTCCCAGCGTGGCAGGGATCCTCATCCCACTCATATACATCATTGTTTGTATCATCGGCCTGGGCGGAAACACGTTGGTGATCCACATTGTGCTGCACTACTCCAAGATAGAGTCGGTGACAAACATCTACATCCTGAACTTGGCCATCGCTGACGAGCTCTTCATGCTCGGCCTGCCCTTCCTGGCCGTTCAGAACACCCTCCAGTCGTGGCCCTTTGGCTCCTTCATGTGCCGCCTGGTCATGGCTGTCGACTCCATCAACCAGTTCACCAGCATCTTCTGCCTGACGGTGATGAGCATCGACCGCTACCTCGCCGTGGTCCACCCCATCCGGTCGTCAAAGTGGCGGCGTCCTCAGGTGGCCAAAGTGGTGAACGGCACCGTGTGGGCGCTGTCGTTTCTCGTGGTTCTGCCGGTGGTCATCTTCGCAAACATCCAGAAGCCAGGAGGCACCTGCAACATCGCCTGGCCTCAGCCGGCAAACATCTGGAGCGCTGCTTTCATCATTTACACCTCCACTGTCGGATTCTTCTGCCCTCTTCTCATCATCTGCCTTTGCTACCTGCTCATCGTCTTCAAGATCCGCAGCTCAGGTAAAAAAGTCCACGCCACCTCCACCAAGCGGAGGAAGTCGGAGCGGAAAGTGACGCGCATGGTTGTGATAGTAGTTGCTGTGTTTGTCTTCTGCTGGCTGCCTTTCTACGCCCTCAACATCATCAACCTGCTGGTGTCCCTCCCTGAAGAGTACCAGGGCCTTTACTACTTTGTCGTGGTGCTCGGCTACGCTAACAGCTGCGCAAACCCCATCGTCTACGGCTTCCTGTCAGACAACTTCAAGAGGGGTTTCCGGAAAGCCCTCTGCCGCTCCACGAGGAAGGTGGAGAACCACGAACCCATGGAGCACCAGCAGCAGCAGGACGAGGGGAGGAGGGCGCTGATGCCCAGGGAGAGCCTGAGACGAGCCATCAGGGATGAAGAGGACGAGGACGACGAAGACATCTCAGAAATGACTGAGGTCTACAGAATCGCTCAGAACGGAAACGGCAGCTTCCAGACGAAGAGCTCACAGCCGCTGTTCTCAGAGAAAGGAGCGATGCCAGGAGCGACGGAGCTGTCGTCTCCAGACAAGAGGGACAACGCTGGGGACTCGAAGGGGAAAGATCTCGCCAACGGGTCCTCGCTGACTGTCCCACTGCTGCTCAACGGAGCCAAGAATGGGAGCATTAAAACTCTGCCAGAGGACAACATGGAACAGAGCACCTCGTTGGAGATAAGTTATTTATAGTGTGAAATATCAGTATTACAACACTGGATGGCCTGCCTCTAATATGTCTGCAATGCAAAAAACTAAGAAAAACTCAGACAGGCCTTAAAAGTGACACTTCTGATGAACAGACTCGTGTCCATGAGTGTTTATAATGTGTATATACAGTATGTGTATATATGCATGTATAAATGAATGTACAAATTCGTGCCTTTATTTACTTTGATCACATTTATCTTGTTGTTGTTTATATTTTAGACCTCTATATTCCATAATGTGACAATCCCCTGCTCAGGTTTGGCTGTATTTATGCTTGAAGTCACCATCTGTACATTAGTAGCGTTGTCCTTGTGCCTGAACAGCGTGAAAAAAGCCCGACTCTAGGCAGAAAAATTACAATTTTCCCGACAAAATTAGTTTTTTCTCTCAGAGATGGCTAAAGTTTTGTTTGTTTCTTCGTCTTTGAGGTTATTTTTTAGTGACAGCCTGTAGCGCCACCTTCTTTATTCACTCTAAAACATTTAATAGAAACAGGCAGATTCAGATTTTACTGTTTTACATTTTTTATTACATTTCAAAAATCAGTTTAAATTCGTTTGAGAGTTATTAGGGAACACAGCTATTGGTGACTTGGCTTTATGTTTGCCTGCAGCTCCACCTCCTTAAAAGTATGTTTTGTATACTAGTTTGACAGTCGTGCTGCCAGGATCACGTTCTGTGTTTTTCCTTAGAAGCTGTAAGGAGGTGATCGGGGTGGATGGTGGGTGAACAGTGCACGACTTGGACACCATCCTGAGTCTCAAAACAGAAACACTTTGGTTAAGGTTGGTGGAAGATTTAATTCTTACTTACTAGACATGTCGTGACAAGGATTATGATCTTTCCCTAACCTGGACTGAGTGCTGCCAGCATCTATACATAACAAAGGTGCTTTTAGCGAGTGGATATCACTTAAAAGTTTGGTAACTTTCTTCTCTCAGGTGTTTGTTCAGATGCACAAAGCTTGTAAATTTCAGTCTGCTTGGTACTAAAATGTTTTAATTGACATAACTGACGTCCAACAGTTGCTTTAGATATCTGTGTTGTAGAGATGCGTGTTGGTTTATTTGGGATAGGAGACAAACAACTTCTCTTTTTTAGTTGATTTAATACAAATATCAGAGTCTCAAAAGCTTGTACAAGGTTCTTCACTGCATGGCACGACTCACACAGTAAAGACAATGATAGAAATGTGATTACAATTTTTCTAGTGAAGACAGAAAGGGAGGTTGCTTAAGGCGTCCACCGTTCCTGAAACAGCCCATCCGATTTGTCTGCATCTTCAGAGTCTTCTACCGACCAATCACCAAACGACGCACCTGTGGAAGGAAGTTATCCCCCCACCCAGTGTTTCTTAATCCCTGTGACGTCATGTAAGGGTGACTCTTAGAAGACAGTTCTGGTGCCTCAAGTCCTAGTTGTAGTCATCTGTTCCAGAGCTATCAGGTACACCGTGATGTGGGAGAATGATGTGTTTTGGGTACGAGCAGGTTGCTATCCAAACAAGGAGCAAACAGACATTCAGTACTTAAAACATGTGAATGAGGAGGCTGCTTGGTGTTCTTCTCAGTGTCAGTGTCCCCTGAGAGTATGTGTTAAAAGTTAAAAGTGAAAGGTTAAATGTAATTTACCTTAACAATCCCTCCTTTCTTTTAAGGCGTGAACAAACAAATAGGGACTTCACACCTCCAGAATCCATTCTACCTGTTCGAGGTCTTCATTGTATCTAATTAGTAGTGAGGTTAAAATTAATTTAGCCTAACAGTGCTATAAAGCTGAGATTTGCACAGAGATCCAAAACAGAAAATCTTTGAATCTACTGTGCTGTGCATTCGCATAAAGAGTGAAGGATTTAACACTAATAATAGACATTGGATAAGCAGAGTTATTAAATAATATGTCACAGTGACAATGGTGGACACAAACCTGCATAAAACATGAGGCTGCCATTAGAAGGTGATTAAAAAAAATATAAAACAATAAATTAATTAAACCATGTCAAGGCTTATGTGAACAGATGAATGGTTTTGCATTAAATTAGTTCTATACATTCGTTCAGTATCTTATTTTAAAGTCCAAATGCATGCCGTTCAAGGCGCCGTGGGGACATGCCAGTTTTAATATTTACACCCATGTTTCCCCCACTTGCATCATTTTCCCGCATCTCAACTCCCTCCACTGAAGGCGTGTGCAGGAAGAGATTCAAGGACGAGCGCGTTTAGAGAGACCAGGCGTCCTTTCATCTGAGGCAACGTCCGTTTTCTGGTGATGACGACATGGCTTTTAGGACGAGTCAAACGTTTCAATAACCTTCGCTGCACTTATGCTGAATGCATATAAATCATTTCCACTGCCAGCGATGGGATTTTTTTATTTAATAATTATGTATTTATATTCGGTTTGTACATCTGTTAATAGTTTATGATTTGAATTTAAATAATTTCCTAGCCCTAATGTATGTAAATATATCCCATCCTCTGTCTGATGTATAATAATTAGCCTGATCAGCTGCAGCTTCCAAACAGAAACACTGAGTGCATGTAAAATGGTGAATACCTTAAATTCGCTTCAATCACTTCTTTACTCTGAGTTCGTCTGTATGAGTGCTTCTTGCATGAGTTCATTATTATGTTAATAAACTGCAAAAGCATATTCTGTTGATTTAAAACTAGCATAAAAATCTGGCCGCTACAAAAACGATCTACCCTCAACGGTAATGAAAGAGAGCCTGTGTAGCTTTTTTTAAAGCTGTTAATGGTCAGAAATTCAAGATTCAAGATTTTCTGGCGTTTCATTTTGATCTAAAACCAAATTCCAGGTGTGTAACTTCTCCTGGACAACCAAATCTTCAAGCTGTACTATAGTTTGGGTTGTTTCTAGAGATGTTCTAATCCCAGTCTTTGGATTAGGGGCTATCAGGGACATTTTTAATGGATTGCTATCGGCATAAACCTCAGCCTGGTCACGCTGGTTTCATTGGTTTTCTATTTATTCACATTTTTTCAGAGTCACTTTCTGCACATGAAATAAATTTCCTCCTACAATAACGAATTGTCACCAGGTGCTTGCTCAAAGACAAATCTTCTTAAGTGTTTTGATAAATCAGGTGAATTTAGAAGGGTCTTAACCTTAATATTTATACTTGCCAGGTAAATTTGTAACATAAATCTTATTTCTCTATTGGAGAAAACTTTGGCTCAGTGTCTGATGTTTTAAATGTGCCATATAAATAATCCTTTTTCATTTTATTGCCTGTTTGCAGCATTTCTATGACTCAGACTCATTATATTGAGATTCTTAAATATCAGTTCCATTAAAACTTGTTTTCTGCAGCAGAAAATGTTGACTTCTCAAAGACAATGTTGCGTGACTTCACGTGTTTTTTACTGAATATATGCAGATATTGTAACTTGTGTGGGTGTTCTTTAAACTTAATCTATGTTGCAGCTTAAAGTGTGACCTTTGTGAAGGAGTTGATCTGTCGCTGTAGTTGGATAAAAGCTCTATGTGATAACACTGAGAGCTGTTGTGCCCTTGATGACATTGGATGATAAACTAGCTCACGCTGCCTGATGTTTGCCACCTGGATGGATCCAGAAATACATGTGGAACGGCAACAATATTATTTCAAACATTTCTTTTAGTAATAATTTTCAGTCTTAATACAGCAGCGATGAACCAGCTGATTTTCAGATAAAATGCCTGTCACATCCTCTGTAACCTGTAAGTTAATCATTTACTGTTTTGTTATCAGAAGCCGCTTGTATGTGGAGTACTGCACACAGGTGATTAACCGTTTCAGGAATGTAAGTTATCGTGTAAAGCAAACTATAAATTACACACAGCTCAAATCACACTGTCTTTGTGTTTTTGTGCAGACTTTTTTTTTTTAATCTTGCAGGTTTCAATCGTCAGAGTAAAACTGAGAAATGAGACTAATATTGTTACACAGATAGCAGTTCTTTTTCTAGATTATACATAACCAATGTACATATGTGACTCCTGGCAAAACCACAAAAATAGTATCTATATTAGGGATGCACGATAATATCGGCGTCCGATAATTGTCGGTTAATTTTGGCAAATATGACGTCATTCCGATAATAAAAAAATCAGTCGATAAAATGACCCGATAATAATAAAGACTTGGAATCTTGGTTTTTGCCGTTGGTCTGTGTGTTGTGGCTCCTCAGCCCCTCCCCTCCCCGATGGTACTGTCGCATGTGTGTGATGTCATCAGACTGCGCTGGCAGAGAAAAACAAGCAGCATGGCGTGGCACTGACCAGTTTAGACTTTCTTTACTGTAACAGAACAAGTCGTTTCACTAGGGCTGGTCCCGAATATTGGAATATCCGAATATTTGTTCGTTGTGGTGGTATTCGGATGATAATTTTGATACTCAAAAAGTTGTGCGTGCCGCCGAACGCCACCGAGCATCGCCAAGGCTCCAGTACGCCGCTGAGGCTCTAGAACGCTGCGGTGGTTGTAGTAGCGGACCTGCCATCTCCGGTGTCACACTTCCTTGCGCAATCGGTTGACATTATCGGTTATCGGCTGCAAGAAGTATAAAATTATCGGTTATCGGAATCGGTTGAAATTGGCATTATCGTGCATCCCTAATGTATATTATACATGATCAGCCATGCTGCCTTTGAAGGGGTGGGATATATCAGGCAGCCAGTTGTTGAAGTTGATGTTTTGGAAGCAGGTAAAACAGGCAGCCTAAGAACCTGAGAGACTTCGACAAACTGATGTCTGGTCGACTGAGTCAGAGCATCTCCAGAACAGCAGGTCTTGTGAGGCGTTCCCAGCGTGCAGTTGACAAAAGTGGTTCCTTAAGCTGGCTCGGTTGACCCTGTGCTGTGATTTCAAACTACATACAAGCTGGGATATGCAAAAAGACTGCATTTCGTTGTGCTCTGTCTCGTGACAATAGAGTTGACTCTTAATCTAATCCTCTAGCGTCAGATCTGGACCGTGGAGCAGTGGATGGTCGGATGAATCATACTTTCTTTTACATAATATGGACAGCCGGGTGTGTGTGTGTCATTTACTTGGAGAGAGATGCCAGCAGGAAGAAGGTGAGCTGGGGAATGCGGCTGGATTTTCTGGACAAGGTGCTGCTGGGAAACCTTGAGTCCTGCATTCAAGTGCATATTACTTTGACACGATAATTAACACCGCTGCAGACAACGTAAACCCCTTCATGACAGCAGTATTCCCTGATGGCCTCTTTCAGTGGAATAATGTTTCCTGACACAGTATAAACATCGCTCAGGAATGGTTTGAGGAACATGACAAGGACTTCAAGGTGTTGCCTCGGCATCCAAATGATTTGAAATCGATCAAGCATCTGTGGTATATTATGAAAAAACAAGTCCAATGCATTGAGGATCCATCTCCCAACTTCTTTTTAAGTGGCACACAGGGGAACCTACACAATATTAGGCATGCTCTACTGTAGTGGCTTATTGGTCTACATTACAGTGGCATTAAGAGCTATGCTGACATGCTTTATTACCTCCGCCAAGGATTGGTTTGTCTGTTTGTTTGTGTGCAAAGTAACTCGAAAAGTAATGGACGGATTTGGATGAAATTTTCAGGAAATGTGTGAAATGGGACAAGGAACAAATGATGAAAATTTGGGACTGATCCGGATCACCGTGTCGATGCAGGATTTTTTAATGTAAGTGTAACTGGGTGGACAATTAAATGCGGTTACTCTAAAAGCCACCAGAGGGCACTCTTGTTTTTTTAACCCCCTGTGACCACATGAGATTTTGGGTCTCCACGCGACAGACAGCGACAATGACAGAGTTCTCTTTCTCTTTTCCGACATACGCACGGTTGGGCCGGCATTCTTATCTCCGGTTGTCTAAGAAGCTGGGAGGCTGTTGGGAGCTGTCGCGCTAGAGGCCGCACCTGTTCATTAGGTCGGATGGGGTGAAGGCCGCATTGTTGGTAGGAAATTTGAACTGTATGTAATTACATTTATATCTGTCGCGTTCTATACAAAATATGTGAATTAGGAGATTGTGTTGGGGGTGGACTGAAGGTCCTTGGCGGAGGTACGCACTCTCTGAGTGCTTTTCTAGTTGTAATTATAAAAACCGCTGCAGTGGATGCCAATTGGTTTTTCAATATGTAAAGGTAAACTCCTGGAATAGGCTTCATTTAGTCAAAGAGAGAGACACAGAATTACAGACTGCATTCAAAATAATGTATTTTTTCTGTCAGAAGGAAAATAAGTAGCGCTGCACTTGAGGGTTGAAGTCATGACCTACTCTTCAGTACAGTCTCATTTAGTGTTTCTTTCATCAAGCTTTATCGTAAAACGGTTTCTACTCTGCAATGTTTGCAAACACTGTGGCTTTTTGGTGAATGCAATAAATAATCTTCTGGAGCGAAAAGACTGACAGAGACTATATTTTATATGTTACATTAAGGAGGAATAGAAAGCTTAGGAGGCCTGTGTATTAGGAAATTTAGCATGTTCTCTGACGACAAGCCAAAGAAAACACCACTAGAAGTCCTGGTCTACTCAGTAACATCTTACAGTTGGGTTAAGTGTTTAAATGTTCAGCACTAGACAGCGTACCTTTTGGTCTTCTGGTTCTTCAGGGAAGTGCATATCTGTTGATGGGGATTTGTTGATGGGAGAAAAGCAACAAAGCAAACCTGGAGGCAGTCAAGTTGTTTTACACTTTGTGCATCAAACGAGCAGAAGCCAAAAATGTAAATGTGAACATCATTTTGAGGTCTGACTGCCCACTGGAAGAAGGTCCATTGGTCTGATGAGAACAAAATTAAGCTTTTTGGCCATCAGATTAGACGCTATGTTTCGCAAACACTGCACACCATCCACACTGTGAAGCACGGTGGTGGCAGCATCATGAGATGGAGATGCTAAAGATACAGGGTGAAATGAATACAGCCAAGTACAAGGATATCCTAAACGAGTTTGCTAGTGAGCTGTGACTTGGAAGAAGCCCAGACCTCCTTCTAACTATTTGTGGCTGGACTTAAAAGTCATAACTTTTTACAGACACTTATTAACAGCCCCACTTCTTGCCCATTTCTACTCTGGCTTATGGGAAATGGTGTTCATCAAATGCTGCAGAAAACATAAATATTGCCTAAAATATGTGACTGTTTATCTTTTTTTGTTGTTTTTTTTAAACCACACCCTTATCTTAAGATTTGAAACAACCTCATTTATGGAGCAGAGCCCAGGAGTTTCAGCTTTTCTTCAGCTCTCTTCATATAAAGTGGTTTCCTGACTCGACAAGGCACTTAGTGTGACAGGTCTGTGTGTTTTATTTCAGCGTAAATAAATCTGAAGGGTGAAATAAGAGTAAACGTGGCAAAAGCCCCCCCGTCATTCATCAAAACCTCACCTTTCTGCCTCTCATTCATGAAAACAAACACACCACACACTCTGACGCCAGCCACATTACACTGATCTGGCTGTAAGTACAGTGAAACAATGCCTCTGCTCTGTATTATCGGGCTGCTGCTGTTGCTGCTCGGCTGCTCGTCAGCCCACACTCCCACGCTCACCCTTCTGCAACGATCCACCGAGGAGCCTACAGCCGTCATTAAAGCCACATTAAAAAGGGATTTGCTGGGCTCGTACTTTATTTGCCAGGCCCCTGGGGCTTGCAGTTTGATGAGAGCGGAGATTTGTTGAGCTGTGTGGGTCTGCAAGTGAGCTGTTTGTGCCGAGCGTGCTATAAATATTGTCGGTCTGAGCTGCCTGTGTGATCCCCACCTGTGCCAACTGTACAGGCAGAGGTGATAGTCAGTTGATGGGCCTGCTGGTGGCATCGCGATGACTCACTGTGAATCTCTGCCCACAGGCTCTCACCCACATACAATATGGACCAAGACTCCAGTTAACTCTAATCGCCTATTATTCTCTTTTTTTGGCAGGAGAAACTATGGAAACCAGAGCAAACAGTGCCATTTGCTCAAGAGGATGAACACAACAAGGTCCACATATACTCCTAATGAACAGACTACATGTCTCAGTTCAGCCAGCTGTTTTTTCAGCTGCGCATTTTAACGAACCACGCATGCGTTTCCCATCTTTGCAGTCGTTTTGCATTTTCTAGTGGTCTCTGTATCTTTCTTGCAGTTTCTTTGTGACTCTGCAGCCATTTTTTCTCTCTGTAGGTTGTTTTGAGTCTCTTTGTGGTCGGTTTAATTCTCTCTGTGGTCATTTTGTGTCTCTGTTTTGATCATTACATGCTTCTTTGTCATGTTTTGCATTTGTTTGTGGTCATTTTCTTCCCTTTTTGTGTTCATTTTCCATGTCTTTGTGGCTGTTTTGAGTATTTGTGATTGTTTTTGTGAGTCTGCAGTCATTTAGAGTTTAATTGTGGTTGTTTTGTGTCTATTTTTGGTCATTTCATGTTTCACCTTTTGCATTTCTTTGCTGTCATTTTAGATCTCACATATTTTTGGGTCATTTCGAGTCTCACTGTGGTCATTTTGTAATGGATAGAATGCATATCTCATATCAACCAGCTCATTCTGCTGCACTTTTAAAATTGCCATGTACGGTTTGTCTGTCCATGCCACTGTGTGATCAGGTTGCAGAGTGGGGGTGTTTACTGTGTTGCATTTTCATTAGTAAACCTCCTCTTTAGCTGGAGTGTTGGTGCTGATACGAGTACCGGAGCAGCAGAAGGGACACAAACCCTCTGAGCTGTATGTTTGTAGAAGCATCACCAGACTGTCAGAGATCAACTCAGACCATTAGGGTAAAATGTGCAGTATTGTTCTGCTAGAAAAATCACCAGACCAAGAGGTTCTAAAATAAAACCTTTGTCTCTGCAGTGAGAAAACTGAATTTTTAATGCATACTTAAGTTTTTATAATGTTGGCAAACTCTCTTCTAAAGTCCTCCCTGCTGTCTTCATTCACCAATTATATTAGTCTGCAGCCTCTAACATAGATTATTGATTACTTTGATTATCCATTATTAATAACACCATGAGATTTCTGTGTACATCTCTCCTGGACACTCACAAAAGTAGTTATTCCTAATTTGGAAAGACTGAGAAGGACTGGGGAGCAGATTTTCTGGAAACAGGCTTCAAGTGATCTAGCAGAAACTTGTCCAGAACATTCTTGTACTGAATTGTCAGTCTGTCCGGTACTCTAACTCAGAGTGTGTATTAGAGGTGGGAATCACAGGGTACCTTACGATACGATACGCGATACTGCAATAACTGATATATTGCAGACAATCACGTAACGATACATCACGATATCTATAACTTGGATATATTCATACCTTGGTTCCAGTGTGTAGCATTTTTTGAAACTCCTCATCTTTGACAACACTGTACGGGCGGAGGTCCTTGCAAATGAGCCTAGTGTTGGACGTTGTAATGCCGGCGGTCCCTGGGGACGATGAAGGAAGCTTTGATTTAAACGTTGTGTTAACGGCTGCAGGCCGACTTGAAACGTTAGCTGCATCAGCCGCTTTCTTGGCGAGGAGTTCAGGGTGGGTTTACATGTCCGTGGTGTTTCCTGTGTGCTTTACTTTTGCGAGGTAGTTCTTGCATATGTTATACTCTTTGTCCAGCTAGCTTGTTCCCTCGATGTTGGGAAAGCCGAAATGGGTCCACACTTTGGACTTAAACGTGGACGGGGCGTCTCTTACGGTGGCATTGCTGTCCACCATTATACCTGTACAAACTCTTCTTGGGTCGATTCATTTCCGCTCAAGTCTCCCTCATTCATGTGATAAACGCCACCGTGTGGAGACATCAAGTAGTGACGCTGGGGAAACGGCAGCTGGCAGGGTTTAGAGCGCCTTATTAGAGCGCCTTATGATATTAATGAAAGTATTGATATTTGGCGCCAGCATATCGATACTTATATCACACAAGGAGGGACGACGATATATCGCTGTATTGATATTTTGTCCCACCCCTAGTCTATATGAGAATAAAATGCAATACAGATACTATCTTGGTCTTTGGTCCGACTCTTTATACGATTTATAAACTTAACACACACTTTTTTAGAAACACATATGAATAATGAAGACAACACATTGTTATATGAAAAACCACAGATGGTAATATGAATGATTATGAAAACATATATGTACTGCATATAAATAGATACGGATATATGGTCAAACAACCACACGATTCCCTCCTAATTCCAGCCATTTAGTCGACGTCCTGGACCCTTACGGCTCCCCACTCTCTGGCCAGCCAATCCAGCCCCTCGTGGAGGCCCATCCCACTGCGAGCATCACAGCCCTGGATGTGCCAGCGCCTCCCATGGCACAGTTTGTGGAGGTCCAGCAGCTCCGTCATCTCCTCCACAGACACGGCACCGGGAACGTCCTGCTTGTTTGCAAAGATGAGCAACATGGCATCTTGCACCTCCTTCACTGTCAGTAGTTTCTCCAGCTCACCGCGGGCCTCCTTGATTCGGTCCCTGTGGCTGCTGTCGATGACAAACACCACTGCTTCAGCGTTTGGACAATAATGTTTCCACAGAGGTCTGAGCTCACACCTTCCTCCCACATCAAAGAAAGTGAAGTCCAAGTTGTTGTGTTCAACCGTCTCCAGATTGAAACCAAGGGTTTGGATTGGCTGCTTGAACTCATCTTGTTGCAGCTTTAAGAGGATGGTGGTTTTCCCAGCTCCATCCAGGCCAAACATCACACCTCGGATCTCCATCTTTGGACCAATGAGGACCCGGTTGTCCTGAAAACACAGTTTCAACCCCATTATGACATGCTGGAGGAAACTGACGCCCTTTCCATTTTTGTGACAGGTTTCATCGACACACACACTTCAAGTAAAGTTATTAACATGCTTATGTGTTGCCTCCTTAAGCCTGTCTTCCTGCTCTCTGAACAGCTTCACATCTGTATCAGACCAGCGGGTGGAGCTCAGTTCGTTTCTGCCATTTGTCTGAATACGTTACCTGTTCTGCCAACAGGGTGTGTTTCATGTTCAGAATCTCTCCAGCTGGCCGCCGTTTAGCTCACTGAGTTAAGGCGATACCAGATGGGCTCAGTCCCTTAGCAGCGGTCATGAGTTCAAGTCCAGCTCGAGACCCTGTGCTGCATGTTGCTCTCCTGTCTGCCCCACTTTCACTCTGTCTCTATCCAATAAAATGGAAAAACTCTCCCCCCTTCTCCCGCAAAAAATAATCGCTGCAGCTGATTTAATTTATCCTCTCTCCGTTTGTTTTTTGAAAATCTTTCAATAGAACTAACTTAAAATTATTACAGTTGAAATCAATAAGGATTATTGTTACCTTCGTCAAGGAGGTTATGTGATGGCTGGTGTTGGTTTGTTTGTTTGTTTGTGTGCAAAATAACTTGAAAGGTTATGGACGGATTTGGATGAAATTTTCAGGAAATGTGTGAAATGGGAAAAGGAACAAAGGATGAAAGTTTGGGACTGATCTGGATCACCGTCTCCATCCAGGAATTTTTTTTTAATGTAAGTGTAACCGGGTGGACAATTAAATGCAGTTTACTCTAAAAGCCACCAGAGGGCACTCTTGTTTTTTAACCCCCTGTGACCACATGACATTATGGGTCTCCATGCGACAGACAGCGACAATGACGGACTTCTCTTTCCTTCCTGAGTGACATACGCACGGTTGGTCTGGCATTCTTATCTCCAGTTGTCTAAGAAGCTGGGAGGCTGTTAGGAGCTGCCGCGCTAGAGGCCGCACCTGTTCATTAGGTCGGATGGGGTGAAGGCCGCATTGTCGGTAGGAAATTTCAACTGTATATAATTACATTTGTATCTGAAACGTTCCATAGAAAATATGTGAATTGGGAGATTGTGTTGGGGGTGGACTGAAGCTCCTTGGTGGAGGTTTGTGCTCCCTGAGTGCTTTTCCAGTTTAACTATGTGGTTAATTTACTGTACATTTATGTTACATTGCTATTTTGCTGTTACACATATAGATATCTCCCAACCACAGAAACTTTTATTAAAGAGATCTCTTTTTACTTTTAATAAATCACAACAATAAAACAAACACTACCCAGCACAGACAGAGTGTAAAACTTTTATTAGGCACAAACACAGCGTGAGCAGCTCTGTGTATTTGTGTGTAGCGAGCACAACACTGAAATACTTACATCCAAACCCTGCAAAATAAATCCTTCTTCACTCTAACCCACTGAGCCTTGTTAGCTGCTTGCACTCTCACAGCCACTAGAATATCATATCTCTCTTATTTATTACACACACTCACATCTGCATACAAACACACTAAGACAAGAGACAACATCAAGCCAAGAAGTTTCATCAGGGAACAGCTGATCCTTTCCCCACTAACCTTTTCTCTTATTAGCGTTTTCTGTCCGTCTGCAGAAGAACCACCATCCCCGAGATGAGACTGCGAGGTTGAAGCCTCCCTCATGGTTTTTTGCTCCTTCCAATACTGTCCCTGACACCAATTTTGTACAGGGAAAAAACTGAGCAGGAGAAGAGCTTCCAGAAATAACGCCATTTTTTACAGGAACACTCTGAGCCTTGTCTCTGCAGGGAGAAAATGAAAGTGAAGACAGAACCTTTAGTGCATACAGAAGTTCTTCTGCCGTCCTCCCTGCTGTCTTCATTCACCACTCAGAATTAGTCCACAGTTTCTGACGTAAACTGACTGCTCTGATTGTCCAGTGGGTAGTTTGGGACTTTCCAGCATTAGTAACACCGTCATTTGCATCTCTCCTGGACACTCAAGGGAAAACTATCCTTTTTTGGAAGGCTGAAGAGGACTGTAGAGGATTGTCTTTAGTCTGACACACTCATATAGAAATACATGTGGACAATGAAGACAACTATGGGTGGTAATATGAATGACAATGTATGAATATAAGGACATATGCATTTAAATGATATATATACAGTATATACATGCATCTGGAAACACACACATGCAAACAACGCTGTCCAACACACTGGTCAGTGTGGATTTTATATATTACACGCTGTGTGTTTAGTTTTTCACTGTGGTCATGTTGAGTCCCTGTATAGTCATGTTGCATCTCACTGTGGTCATTTTACAATTGCTACGGTCATCTTAAGTCCCTCTGTGGTTGTGTTACGTCTCTTTGTAGTCATTTTTCAACTCCTTGTGGTCATCTTGTGTCTCTATGTGGTCATTTTTATCTCTCTTTGTGGTTATTTTGTGTCTCTTTATGGTCATTTTGTGTCTCTTTGTGGTCATTTGGTGTCTCTTTATGGTCATTTGGTGTCTCTTTAAGGTCATTTGGTGTCTCTTTATGGTCATTTGGTGTCTCTTTAAGGTCATTTTGTGTCTCTTTATGGTCATTTTGTGTCTCTTTACGGCCATTTTGTGTCTCTTTACGGTCATTTTGTGTCTTTTTGTGGTCATTTGGTGTCTCTTTGTGGTCATTTGGTGTCTCTTTATGGTCATTTGGTGTCTCTTTAAGGTCATTTTGTGTCTCTTTATGGTCATTTTGTGTCTCTTTACTGTCATTTTGTGTCTCTTCGTGGTCATTTTGTGTCTCTTTATGGTCATTTTGTGTCTCTTTACTGTCATTTTGTGTCTCTTCGTGGTCATTTGGTGTCTCTTTGTGGTCATTTTTATCTCTCTTTGTGGTCATTTTGTGTCTCTTTAAGGTAATTTTGTGTCACTTTAAGGTCACACTGTGGTCATTTTACAATTGCTACGGTCATCTTAAGTCCCTCTGTGGTTGTGTTACGTCTCTTTGTAGTCATTTTTCAACTCCTTGTGGTCATCTTGTGTCTCTTTATGGTCATTTTGTGTCTCTTTACTGTCATTTTGTGTCTCTTCGTGGTCATTTGGTGTCTCTTTATGGTCATTTGGTGTCTCTTTGTGGACATTTTGTGTCTCTTTATGGTCATTTGGTGTCTCTTTATGGTCATTTGGTGTCTCTTTGTGGTCATTTTGTGTCTCTTTACGGTCATTTTGTGTCTCTTTGTGGTCATTTAGTGTCTCTTTATGGTTATTTGGTGTCTCTGTGGACATTTTGTGTCTCTTTATGGTCATTTGGTGTCTCTTTGTGGAAATTTTGTGTGTCTTTATGGTCATTTGGTGTCTCTTTGTGGACATTTTGTGTCTCTTTATGGTCATTTTGTGTGTCTTTGTGGTCATTTGGTGTCTCTTTGTGGACATTTTGAGTGTTTGTGTCTATTTAATGTCTCTTTATGGTCATCTTTTGTCTCTTTGTGGTCATTTTGTGTCTCTGTGGACCGTTTGAGTCTTTCTGTTGTTATGTTGTGTCTCTATTCAGTCATTTTGAGTCCTGTTTGTGGTTATTTTGCATCTCTTTGTGATCATTTTAAGTATTTGTGTCTATATTGTATCTCTGTGTGGTGATCTTAGCCATTCTGTGGATATTTTAAGTCTGTTTGTGGTCATTTTCAGTCTTTCTGTGGTTATGTTGTACCTCCTTTTGGTCATTTGACTCTCTTTGTGGTCATTTTGTGATAACTTCAAGCATTTGTGGTTATATTGTGTCTCTCTGTGGTCATTTTATGTCTATTTATAGTTATATTGTGTCTTTTTGTGGTTCTTTTGAGAACACAGTCGTTTTGCATCTTATTTCAGTTGTTAGTATCTTCAAGGTTACTTTGAGCGTCCTTGTAGCTGTTGTGTGTCTCTTTGATATCATTCGCAGGACGTTTATTTCCTTCTGTGGCCATTGTGCATTTCTTTTTCAGTCATCACGTGTCTCTTTGAGGTTGAGGTCACCAATGAATCACACAGATATTACAGCTACCTTTCTTCAGACGGTCACACTAAAAGCACCGTTAATTTCTGCCGTCCAGAAACGACACTTCCTGCTGTTCAAAATTCAGTATATTTTTCAGATTTTTCTCAGATCTTTCCTGTTTTCTCTAATAAAAAAAAAAGGTTTATTGCAGGTAAAATGAATCAAACAAAACAATTGTTAAAACCGATCAAGAGAGAAAACTTTTGACGGCGTGATGAGAGCGTGGTCAGGAAGGACACGAATCAGAGCAACACGTTTCAGCGCTGCCACATGAACCTGTCCAGAGGCAGATGACACTTTTCACATGCAGCTAATATCCCTTAAGAACCTCATCTGCGGTTGTGAAGCGCCTCAGAGGAGAAGGAGCCGTTCGTTTCGCAGTATTTATAGATATAATAGACCAAACCGTGCAGCAATTAAAATGTGTCCGTCTCAATAACTCATCAACGTCTCGGCTGGTTTTCCTTCATTAACCGTGAACGTCAGCTTGCTTTAATGAAGCTATCGGTGTTGACAGTGTGTGGGAGTTCATCTGTGACAGGAAAACAGTGTTAATCTGCATAATTTGAACCAGAAGTACAAAATGGGAAACTTTCTCCACGACACTGACCACTGTGGAGGCTGTGTGGAACTGGTATCTGCACTCCACACACTATTTTCAGCACTGTGATTGTGACCAAAGATCAGCCTCTCACGTTTTGTTACTATAGTTAACACATTATCACAGCACCACTCAACCATCTGTGTTTATACGAACAACCATAGAGTCATTTTGTGTCTCTTTGTAGTCAAACTGTGTTGCTTTGTGGTTGTTCTTCATGTATTTGTGGTCATTATGCATCACTTTTGTGGTCATTTTTTGTTTTTTGTTATCATTTTGAGTCCTTCTGAGGTAATTTAGTGTCTCCTTGTGGTCATATTGTGTCGCTTTGTGGTCGTTCTGCATGTATTTGTGGTCATTTTGAGTTTGTTTATGGTCATTTTGTGTCTCTTTGTGCTCATTTTTAGTCTTTCTGTGGTCATTTTGTGGTTTTTATGATCATTTTAAGTCTTTCTGTGGTCATTTTGTCTCTTTGTGGTCATATTGTGTCGCTTTGTGGTCGTTCTGCATGTATTTGTGGTCATTTTGCATCTCTATGTGGTCATTTTGGATGTCTCTGGTCATTATGCATCACTGTTTTAGTCAATTTGAGTTTCTTTGTGGTCATTTTCTGTATGTTTGTGGTCATATTGTGTTGCTTTGTGGTTGTTTTGTATGTATTTGTGCTCATTGTGTCTCATTTTTTGTGGCCATTTTATGTTTCTTTGAGTCTTTCTGTGGTATTTTGTGTGTCTTTGTGGTCATATTGGGTCACTTTGTGGTTATTCTGCATTTGTTTGCGGCCATTTTGCATCTCTATGTAGTCATTTTGGGTGTCTGTCGTCATTATACATCACTTTTTTAGCCATTTTGAGTCTCTTTGTGGTCACACTGTGTCTCTTCGTGGTTGTTCTGCAAATTTTGTGTCACTTTTTTAGCTGCTTTTCTGTCTCTTTGTGGTCACTTTGAGTGTTTTGTGATAATTTTGTGTCTCCTTATGGTTATCCTGTCTCTTTTGGTTATATTGTTGTGTTTCATATACATCCTTCAACTTGGAAATATCTGCGGCTCAGTAATATTAAAATTCTATTGTATTTTACTGAACTTTATCACCACTTTAAACAGGCGTTTAGGGTTTTCTCTCTTCCCGTAGTTTTTATTTATTTATTTATTTTTATTCTTGCTAGCAGTTTTAAATCGTCTGAACTAACAGATTACGGTGCAGAGAAGCAAAATGTGTGTTTTAAATGTTCTCTCATTTTTTTATCTGCCGCCATAAACGTTTGGAGTTCGTTCCACTGGACCGAACCGTCAGAAACCGGAACCAGACAACATGAAGACCAGATAAACTGCAACACCACCAACAGTTAACCGTAAAAAACACCACAGAAGACGGTGTAAACGGTGAGAACTCAGACTTACCAGACCTCCTGCTGGACTGACTGACACCTCTTCGTGGTGTTCGCTCCCTTTTCCCCCTTTTCCTGGTGTTGAAGTTCACCTGGTGTTCAGATTAACCGGTGACGTTCCGTATCAGTGTTTTTAGGTGACTGTGTCGATGCCTGCTCAAAAAACACAAGAAACAGTTCCGAAATGTTCTTGTTGTCGCTTTTAAAATTATTTTTACCATCGTTGCTGCTCTGTTGTGAGTCGAGGCTCTTCTGGCTACAAGTAAAATTTTTAATTCCTTATTATTTGTCCAATGTGAGAGACAGAAACAACAGCAACAACATTACTGCAGTTAAACAGATGGATCAGGGTTGTTTTAGTTACAAAACTTACTTTAACTGGAATTTTGGATGTGATTTTCCACCTTTTATTTAGTTTTTGTTCATTTAACATGTTCAGTGCAAGTTAATCAACATTGCATTTTATTTAGCTATTTCTTATTTACCACCTAAACATATGTTACATCACACTAAAACATTTTAATTTTGTTATTGAGATCATTTCTAAACATGTACAACAATAATAATGAGGATATTAAAGCTATTGAAGCTTCATTCGTTATTTCTACTGCCATATTTTTATCATATCATTCATATCACATCCCTCCACAGATGCAGATTTAAAGGTTTTTGCAACAGCTAAATGTACTACACCTCTAAGAATTGTTGTGTTTCACAGTTTTTGGGTTGCATAACAACACAAAGAGCTTCCTCTGCAGATTTGAACATGCATGCACTCAGTTCATCGGTTTTACTACTTCGACCTGACGCGTCTTTCACATATGTGGCTCTTATACGGCATTTTTAGGAGCGTCGTTGTCAAAATACAGTCACACTTTGATTTTGTCTCCTGTTTTGCTTAATTTCTCACAAACATACTGGTTAAAGAATCACAGGTCCAACCGTGCACACATAGTTTTCTTTATGTGGCCCAACAACAAATTATTTTTAGGATAAAGACGTAGTTTCCTCCTTCTTTCCTTGTTTTTTTTTAATCCTCATGATCATTTTAAGTGTCTTGTTGTTGATTTACATGTGTTTATCATCATTCTGTGTCTCTTTGTGGTGGTTTTACGTCTATTTTGTACCCTATTGTGGTCATTTTGTGTCTCTTTCAGGTTATTCTTTTTCTCTTAGAGGGTTTTGTGCATTTTTTCTGTAATCATTTTCATTGTCTTGTTGTTTCACGCCCCTTGATCATCATTTTTCAAGTGTTTGTGCTTCTTTTCAATCACTTCGACGTCATTTTGTGTCTCTTTGAGGTCATTTTCTTTGCAGTAGTTTCTGTTTTTGTTGCATTTCTTCATGGCTGTTTTGTCTCTGTAATATTCGTGCATGTATTTGTTGTCATTTGTGCGTCTTCGTGACTGTTTCCGTGACAAATTGTTTCAGAAATAATCCGTCACAGTCATATCCCTGTTTAGATCCGTGATGAAAACCACTTGCTCTCAGCGCGTTGACCATCTGCCACTGCAGAACTGGAGGATGACAGTTTGATGTGACTCAGAGTCCAGCTGCCAGCAGTGACGCAACACAAACAAGGGAAAACTGCAGAAGTCAGAGTGGAGCTGCTTCTGTTGCAGTCACAGTGTCGTCATTAAAGGATGAGGAAACAGCCAGATGTGCAAACGTTCATCAGCTGATGATCCCTGAGCTGAGCAGGACCAAGGAAACATCTCCCCTGTGTGAAGCTGACAGGCGTCGCTCACACAGACTCTCAACAGGATGCGTGTTAATCAGACTCCTGACCTTTGCAGCGAACGAGGAACATCTTAACTGGATCGAGGGATTCGTTCAGAAAACACACTCGAGGCCTCGGAGGTGCTGATTTACATTTCTAAAGCTCTTTTTCACAACTGTGTGAGATTAAAGTATATATGCTGCTTGATTAAGTGTGTAGCTCAACATTTAAAAGGCAAATTAAAACACGTCAGACCAGTAATGAATGAAGCTTGAATGATTCTTTATATCTGCAAAACAAGGAGAAGGAAAAGAGAATAGAAGATGAAGCAAACATGTAAAATACACCCAGGAAGCTGCACAATTACTGCCAAGCCTTATAATAATGCAGTAGAAAGATCCTCCCTATCTTATAAAACAGTAATGATGTGTTAGTCGTTTATTTTTATTTTATTTTTGATGTAGAATTCATATATATTCAACATTTCCTTATCGCTCTGATCAGTCATTAAGCCGTCACGTGCACAAAATAAACTTTTCCAACAATGCTTGGACAAAAATAAGAATTAAGTTTCTCATTCCCAAATAAAACATCACAATGATAATAATAATAATAATAATAATAATAATAATAATAATAAATAATGATAATGATAATGATAATAATAATAATAATAATAATAATAATAATAATAATAATAATAAACATCTGACTTTTAGTCTTGCAGGTACAGGCAAATTCATGTATTTTCTAAATGAAATAAATACCATACAGTATGTTTTCTAAGCTATAGTAGAGAACTTTAAAAAAAAAAAAAAAAAAAAAGAAAGAAATAAAACATACTTCCTAAAACATGTTTAACTGGGAAGGTTTTTTTACAGGTTGGTGTTGCTTATAATTTGAAGTTTTTTGTAAAAGGAATAAAAAAATTATATTTATCTTAATTTCTACTGACTGTTTATACGTAACTTGGTTAAAATATTACTGTGGTATTTATTATGATTTAAAATCTGGTTAACTGTTTAAAATTAAAATTCAGTAAACACTTTGTCGCACTGTATTCAATATAATCCCACAAACACTGCATTTTACTGCATATTAGAAACGCTGCTGCCTCAGGTCGCTGCTTTATTCTGACAGTTTTCACCTGAAGTACAGATTTAGTGCACTTGATGGTTGATGTGGAGTTTACTGCCATCCAGTGGACAAAGCGAGGAACTGCAACACTACGTTTAACTTGACCAACAAACGACATTAATCTCACTATAATAACTGTAAAAATCAACATATAGCTCAATAGTATTGCAGTTTTAATAAACTGTTTTATTGTAATTTAAAAAAACAGCATTAGTGTTATTTGAACGACAAAGCTTGCTGCTGTTTTATTAACTGTTTTATTGATATGAGCGAGTTGACAGCAGGAGTTCATGAAGCATCACAGTTGTTCACTGCCCTCTTGTGGCGACAGTGTGGAACTGCAACAAATGACACGTATCAAGTTAGACGAGATGGCATACACATACACCTCCGGTTGTTACTTTCAAAATAAAGGCTATCCAAAATAAAGCGGAAACGATTTCAGAAACGTTCAGAATTTCATGGTCGAGCACAAGAAGCGCAAAAGATTTAAACGAAAGCCAAAAAAAAGTCGAAGTAAAATATTTTCAAGAACTGACATCAACTTTATAAATCTTCCCCTTAGTAATTAGTTTTTGCAACTGGTCTCAAAACTCCAAACAGAACAAAAGTATCTGCTTCATTTTGACACCTCGTTGTTTTCTCCCTCTCATTTGTGGTTATATTTATACTCTTTGTTTTTAAGTTGACTTATTTATTTATTTATTTATTTATTTATTTATTTATTTATATGTATCAGTTATCAGGTCTAGTGTGCAGGGCTGGACTTGTTCCCCAATGTGTCAACATTACTTCAATACAATAAACACACTCCCCACTTCACTGATCATATTATTTTCTGCTACATATGAACACATATGTGAGTGGCTCGTTTTCGGTGAAATATGAAACAGTTAAACAATAAAATTAAATTACAGTTTAATGTTTCTGTCTTCCACGGTCTTTTATCACCTAGTTTTTTTTTTATGTCAACTCATGCATTTCAGCTGAATCCTTAAAAATGAAAACTTTCGAAACAGGACTTCTGTAAATTTGTCTACTGTATAACAAGCAGCTCTCTGGTTACCTTTGGAACTGCGGCAGTTGCTCTTGCAATACGACAGGAACGACTTTCCGCTTTACGGCACTTCGACACTTCCTTTCCTACCGGCGCTTCGTCGGGCTTCTCACTGCTTGAAGACCGTTTAATTTAAAAGGCCTCCCAGGGTGTCACATCGGTCACGGTAAGATTACAGCAAAATATGTACAGATGTATGAAAAGTACATGTTTTTACTCGTGTTTTGAACTAAATCGTAGAGAAACTTGTGTCCGAGTGTGAAGCTTTCCACCCAGTTAGCTTAGCCATGCTAACGCGGCCACCTGGCAGCATGATCGGCGTTAGCATTAGTCTCCGTTAGCTAACGGAGTCACACCAACAAGCAAGTCCTCGGTTCATTTAGTTCAACGTAGGTTTGCCTTGTTAAAAAGTAGTCACTGCTGGCTCCCAGTACATCAGGTTTGTGTCGCTGGCAGGAATATTTAAATGCTAGCAGCGTCTGTTAGCATCCGGCTGTAGTAGTGAAGCCAACACTGTGTTAAGGTTAGCTGGTGTCCCAGATCTTAGACGGAGCCGCTTCTTCATTGAGCTGCTGCTGATTAATATGTACAAATATAACCGTGTCTTTTTATTTGGCTGGTGAACACACATCCAAACCCACCGAGGGACATATTTAGTGCAAGTTAACTCACCATAAAACACATTCCGGCTGAATTTGATTCGTATAAAGTTCAAATTTAGAGGATGATTACTGGAACGTATAATAATACAAACAAGCCCAAGTTAATTTAACACTGTTTACATGTTGCTGTTAAAGATATTAATTAAAGATGTCAAAGAAACTGAACTTAAACACTACTAAAATTACAGTTTGCTTTAGATGTTTAAATTGTGGAATTCTTGTGTGTCTAATTTGTGACAGAGGAAACACAGTTAAGTGTATTGAACTCAGTTATAAACATTTGTATATTATGTAGAGTTGCTGTGATTAATCAAATTGTTGTCAACTATTAACACAAGATTACAGCTTCTGAAATGTGAATGTTTTCAGATTTTGAGACAAAACAGGACATTTGAGGAGGCCATTTTTGCTTTTGGGAAACTCTAATCACACTTTCTTTTTTGTTCTTCTGACTTGTAGCTTGAAGCCTTATTTAATATCAAATGTATTAGCTGGAGAGAAGGTTAATGTTATATGCATAGATTAAGTTATTATGGTTTCCCTGGAAAGTCGTGATAAAGATGTCGGTATTTTCTGATGAAGTGTCAGCCAAGTAAAGTAACTCAGTTTTAAAAGGTGCTAAACATCTGAGTCGGCTATAAAAACAGTCAAAGCCTGAGAGCATGGAGTTGCACCAGCATGTTGGTCAGGGGTCAATGATGACTAGCCCACTGCGCAAGCTGATCAGTGCCTATTTCTTTTAGTGCATTGCTGGAGAAATCAGTGCTGCTCACTGCCTGAGACCCTGTGCATGTTTGGGATAAATGCAATCTCTGCATTTTACACTGTGAATCAACTGCATCAGTACATAGTAGTTTTTAATTTTTCATCTCTGAGCTCTTGTCTTTTTCACTGCAATCTCAGGTCATGGCGAAGTTTAACGCCCCAGTGATCCAGGACAATCCGTCTGGATGGGGTCCGTGTGCGGTCCCAGAGAAGTTTAAAGACATGCCCTACCAGCCTTTCAGCAAAGGAGACCGTCTGGGAAAGGTTTGTCACATATATTCTCCTCTGAAGGAACCACCTTGGCTTGAGTTTGTTTGTCTTACGTTGTGTGTCGTCTGTCTGACAGGTCGCTGACTGGACTGGAGCTACTTACCAAGACAAGAGATACACAAGTAAGAGCAGTTGAAAATATTATTCGTTTATAATTACCTTACTTGACATGTCTGTGTGGTACTGAGGTTAGTAATACAGAGAGAGCTTGAAGATATTTTACTTTGTGTGGTGATTGAGCCCTTTAACAAATACTTGCATTAATTTGTCGACATGTGGTGAAAGATAATAGCTTCTATATTTAAAGATCATCAAGGCAGCAGTGTGCTTTTCATTTCTGTTGAAGTGTTGAAATCTATCAGACATAGTTAATTGATCAAATAAAGGGAAAACTGATTAATTCCTGTTTTTACTTTGGTTTCTTACACAGTTCTGTGTCTGTTTTGTCTTCAGATAAGTATTCCTCTCAGTTTGGAGGTGGCAGTCAGTACGCCTACTTCCACGAGGAGGACGAGACGAGCTTCCAGCTGGTGGACACCGCCAAGACTCAGAAGACGGCCTACCAGAGGAACCGCATGAGGTTTGCTCAGGTGAGACGGATCATCACAGAGCAAGCAGAGATTAAATGTTGTGCGTCATGTTTTCAGTAGTTCAGTAACACGGTGTTTGTTTCCACAGAGGAACCTGCGCAGGGACAAGGACCGCAGGAACCTGACCCAGTTCAACATGCAGACGCTCCCGAAGAGCGCCAAGCAAAAGGAGAGGTGAGATCCTGAAGAAATGTCCTGTTTTAGCTGTTTGTCTTTTCTGGGCTTCAGAGGACGGATCGTCATGACAGATTAAGTCTGTGTTTGTGTTCTGAGCTGGTCAGACTGGAAAGTTTAAACTGAGGTTTTTGTCTTTTCAGGGACCGTATGCGGCTGCAGAAGAAGTTCCAAAAGCAGTTTGGTGTCCGTCAGAAGTGGGACCAAAAATCCCAGGTATTTATCAGCTAGTTGTTGTCAATCATTGCTGGTTAATCGATTGACTGGAAATTTATCTGCATCTAGTTTATGAATTGATTAATTCAGTTTTCAGACAAAAATGCCTAAAGATTTGCTGGTAGCAGCTTTGAGATGTGACAGTTATATTTTCTTTGTGATGTATGATGAAGTAAAGTGATTGGTGAAATGTTTTTTCCTTCCACGTCTGTGTTCATTAAGGCTCAGTTGAAGCCCAGAGATTCGTCTGTGGAGGTGAGGAGCGACTGGGAGGTGAAGGAGGAGATGGATTTCCCCCGACTGATGAAGATGAGATACATGGAGGTGGCTGATCCTGTTGACATGTAGGTGAAGATGAGCTGCAGTTTGCTGTCAGTCGTTAGAGGGAGATACGGGGGATGATGAATATTTTGTTTGTTGTCTCCTACAGTGAGTGCTGTGGTGCTTTGGAGTACTACGATAAGGCATTCGATCGGATCACTACCCGCAACGAAAAGCAGCTGAAGAGCATCAAGAGGATTTTCCACACTGTTACCACCACCGACGATCCCGTCATCCGCAAGGTGGGAACTTCTGACTACAAGCTCCTCTGGTCACAAGACGTTTTATTCAGGAGCTTTCTCATCAACATTCTTTCTTTCTCCTCCAGCTGGCTAAGACTCAGGGCAACGTGTTTGCCACCGACGCCATCTTGGCCACCTTGATGTGCTGCACGCGCTCAGTCAACTCCTGGGACATCATCGTGCAGAGAGTCGGCAACAAGCTGTTCTTCGACAAGAGAGACAACTCTGACTTTGGTGAGGCTTTGAGAGATCTGCTGACACCAGGAGATGGTTTCACAAAGACATAATTTAGATGAGAATAATCCAAGTCGTCAAATCTAAAGAGCTGTTTATGTGTGCATTTTGAAGTATTTGCTTTTACAAAATATAACACACAAGCATTTAAACAAAAGCAACAGTTTACAGAAGGAACATGGGTGTTTAACTGCTATGTACAACTATAAATATGTGTAGAAGAGCATGTTTAAAGTAAACCAGAGTTTCACTGTGAAATTTGAAGTAAACCAGAGTTTAGTTCAAAAATGACCTGGTTTATTTTTCCCAGAGTTTCCTGGAATATTCGTGCTACTTATCATAATCAGGAACCACTGGGCTTTTAATTAAAATTCTACGTTCAGCTGACTGTTCTTAGTCAAAGTCCATTTTTGTGAAACCAGCTCTTGATCCGTACGGGTGTAGTGGTTTGATATATGCAGCAGAGAAGACAAAAGAAATTCATACGGTTCCAGCTTCGTCTTTTATTTTGAAAAATAAAACCACTCTCATTATCCATAATCGTTACTGTAACAGTGCCGGTACATTGTCAGAGAGAAGCAGGCGTTTTCTTCGTAAGAATATAAAAATATATGAAATAAAATCATCCATGTAAAAGTGCGTCATATTTAGAATCACTTAAATGACCCATCAAAGCCAAAATTAAACTTACAGCTTTATGGCTTCACAGTTGACTTTGCTGTTGTTGTTTTTAACTCCGAATGCCTTGTTCTTCTCAGATTTGCTAACTGTGAGCGAGACGGCCAACGAGCCTCCGCAGGATGAGGGCAACTCCTTCAACTCTCCTCGCAACCTGGCGATGGAGGCAACTTACATCAACCACAACTTCAGCCAGCAGTGTTTACGCATGGTGAGACCATTTAAAGCCCTGCAGCAGCTAAACAGGCCGTCTGTTTCCATTTCCTGTGTTAAGCTAAGTTAGTCTCAGCTTTGTGAGTATATGTCGTGTTTCTAATTCCTTTTCTTCAGGGTGGAGAGCGCCACAAGTTCCCCACCAGCAACCCATTTGTGGAGGAGGACATGGACAAGAGTGAGGTGGCATCTGTAGCCTACAGGTACGCTCTGGTTTCTTCTGATGTCAGTTAACTCTGAGCATCTTAATTCAAATTTGAGACGTTTTTTTCTGAAATTACATTAAGTGCTATCTTTGTGTTTCAGGTACCGTCACTGGAAGCTTGGGGACGACATCGATCTGATCGTCCGCTGTGAGCATGATGGAGTGATGACCGGAGCCAACGGAGAGGTTTCCTTCATCAACATCAAGACGCTCAACGAGTGGGACTCCAGGGTAGGAAACGGGTTTATTGGGAGGATTTTACTGAAGCAAGTAGTTGATCTTTAGAAAAATGTGTGCAGCTGTTTCTTAAATATTTTTTGGGGGGGGGAGTTTTTTCCATTTTATTGATAGCAGAAGAGAGACAGGGTGAAAGAGGGTATAGAGGAGAGAGACATGCAGCAAAGGGTCGTGAGTTGGACTCGAACTCACGACCACTGCTGGTGACCTGCGCCCATGTGGTAACGCCTTAACTCAGTGAGCTATACAGCGGCCCGTGTGCAACTGTTTTGATTATAAGTCAATATTTGAGTTTTTTGCCCTGTAGATGAGCAAATGAACACATTTTAGGACGTCACCTTCAGCTTAGCAGCATTTTTGGCATTTTTTTGACTTCTTATAGATCAAACATTTCATTGATTAATTTGGGAAGTAATTGTTAGTATCAGCCTTCATCATAAGTTTTATTTAAAATGTATTTTTAGATGGCATGTTAAAAAATGTAAAGCTAAATATCCAGTGATCCATATCTGCATCTCTGTTTCCATGAGAGGGAGTCATGAGTTCGGTGAACTTAAAGTAAACTGGAGTTTTTCACCCTTAAATGTCAGTAAAGTGACTCCAGGTCTCAGAATACTTTGTGTGAAGAGCATTAATTACAAATACACACACCCATGACAGGGTTTCCCCCAGAAAACTTGCTAAGCCCGGTGGTAGAGAAGCCCACCGGTCGCCCACTGTGTTTTCGTTTAAAAAAAAAAAGTTAAAAGTTGGCAAGAATTTTAAAATTCTGACTATTATGTGTTATTACAAGCCATTTATTAACAATATTTAAATGTAGAGTCTGACAAAAAAGCATGATCTTGAAATACGGTTTTAACAAACACAAAAAATACAATTAAAATAAATAATATCAATTGTTTTCACTTAAGTTAAATCCTAGTGAATCTTAAAAGAAGCTGTTGCTGGTCACATTTAAAAGTAAAATAAATTAACATAAATAAAAAAATGCAAACATGACCAAGGGGTAAAACCAGGGAACTCAGAGGCTGAACAGGTCTGCTGTGCTGTGTGACCTCTACTACTTTTGCTGCATGGTTCAGGTTGGATCAGTGCATCAATCCATCTAGGTTTACCATACTGGGTCTGGTAGAGCAGTGGTTCTCAACTGGTCCAGCCTCAGGACCCACTATGTCTCTATTAATAATGGTCGTGACCCAAACTGTTGAAGTTTGCTGTTAGTGTTAACAAATTAAAGTTTATTTGGGTGTAGTCTCAACACATTTTGATACAGCTTGGGAAAATTGTGGCTTATTTTGTGCTCATTTTGGTATATTTGGACGCTTTTGCCAAGTTTGGGGCATATTTTGGCCCATTTGGACAGATTCTCAGCACACCTTGGTTTATTTTTTGTATGTTTTAGCATAAATTTCTCCAGTAAGCTGGCAGAGCCAAATCTAGAGGTTAGTGGGCAACTACTGGTGTCACCACCCCTAAATATCCTGCTATTGAAAGCAAACTGTGTCATAAGAAATGCGTCCTTTAAAATAAAAGACTTTATACCACTACTTTTTTGCTTCTGCGACCCACCAGTTGAGAACCACTGTGGTAGAGCCATCCGCTAAATTTAGGGTCAGCTAACCATTTTGGATTAAATCCACTAGTTCGATGTTTACCATCGCGGCTCGCACAAGGCTGCTCCGACGACGTGCTAACATCCGCGCTAATTCGCACTGGCTCTGCCTCATCATCGAACCGCGGCTCGGTCGGCTCGCCGGGATGAACTCCCCTTGGCCTGGAGGTGAACGAGCGGCTCATCATCTCCTCTAGTGCTCCTCCGACTTCCGGCATAAGTTCACGTATCGACCATAAAATATCGCCATTGCGCTTTCAATCGTATCATCAGAAGCTCTGTACATCGTCTTTGCTATCACTGTTTTGGTGCACAAAAAAACTATTTACAATAAATATACCAGTGAAGCTTAGCCTGGCGGGGGGGCAAGGAAAGCCTGGCGGCCCGCCAGGCTTATAAAGCACTGGGGGAAACCCTGCATGATTTCCAGGAAGATTGAAGCTGATTTTGAGTTTACATGAAATCCTGGAAATCACAAAAACACATTTAAACCTATAAAGATGTACAGAATTCACCAAACCATAACAATCTTGTTCATGTTTTGGTAAAATTTGGTACTGAACTCGATGACTAACTGGATCCAGCTGCTCTGTCCTATTAAACATGTTACAGACTAAGTGGAGTCATTTTGTACAACCTGTTAATAAGCTGTTGTTTCGTCATCAGTACTGTAACGGGGTGGACTGGCGTCAGAAGCTGGACTCCCAGAGAGGAGCCGTCCTGGCCACCGAGCTGAAGAACAACAGCTACAAATTGGCCCGCTGGACCTGCTGCGCCATGCTGGCTGGATCCGAGTACCTCAAGCTGGGGTGAGCAGCGAGAACCACTGAATCTGTTAGTGGAGGCCAGAACATAGCCTGAGCTTTAGCTAGATAGATTTTACATTTGGAGACGTATGCTAATATTAATGTTTGTCAGGTTCATCTTCCTAAAATGATAGTCCTACAGTAAATCCTAACTAATACAGGTGTAGGTGAGACCACTGGAGAGAGGCAGATCTGTTTGGTATTGAGCCTGCATGTGGACAAAGTAATAGAAACGCCTACTAGCAAATTCATCCTTCACAAAAATGTTTATTATGCTTGGGCGAATTGTCACATTCATTTTGGCTCAGGTTGCAAAAAATTCATCTACACAGGAAAGACCTTGGCCATAAATCAAACCGATGTTCTTAAAGTGAATAATAGACATTGTGAGGAGATACACGGACCATAAGCAGCAGTTTATTGAACCAGCTGTCGCTGCGTTCTGCAGGTACGTGTCTCGGTACCACGTTAAGGACTCTGCTCGCCACGTCATCCTGGGCACCCAGCAGTTCAAACCCAACGAGTTCGCCAGCCAGATCAACCTGAGCATGGAGAACGCCTGGGGAATCCTCCGCTGCGTCATCGACATCTGCCGCAAGCTGGACGAGGGCAAGTACCTCATCCTGAAGGACCCCAACAAGGTGAGGCGACACGCTTGACACATTTTACAGGAGAGCCAGCGGTGAGATGTCGGAGCTGACGGGTCGATTCTCTCCGTTTGTTGTCAACAGCAAGTGATCCGGGTGTACAGCCTCCCTGATGGGACCTTCAGCTCCGATGAGGAGGAGGAGGAAGAGGAAGATGAAGAGGACGAGGAGGAAGAAGGTGAGACTCTTACCCAGAAGCAGGATGTTCAAACTGTACAATCAGTTTTAGTGTGTACATTGTTCTGAGGTCTTTCCACCTGTCACATCTGAGAGGGACAAAGTGAAAAACGACTTAAAGTGAGCTCTGAGTTTGTGTTGACTAACAATTTGTTGTAGCAAGAGGTGAAGTTGGTTGAACAGCTCAGCCTGATAGTGATCTGATGTGCAGACTCTTCTGTTTTGTGCTCAGAGTGATTGTTTTCTTACCTTTACACCCAGCCCTTCACTTTCTGGCCTCCTTTAAAAATGTTGAGAGGGGTTTGTTTCAAGATGCGGGTCTGTGAGCTGTCAGAAAAACCTGCGTGAACCACATCAGATTCAGAACACAGATTTTATGGGGTTCACAGTAGTCTCATAACTTGGGACATTCACTAAAAAAGTCTTTTTTTCAGATCTGATGTTGTGCAGGAAAGGGGTTCAGGGCTGAGCGTTGAGGTAAAAACAAATTCAAGTCGAGGATGATTTGTTTGAGCACAGGCCAGAAATGTCTGCACACCAGTCGATCTGCTGCTTGTTTCCTAACAGGATCACGATCAGCTCAAACAGACTGAGCCATTCAGCCGACTTCACCTCTTGAAGCAACATATAATGTCCTAACAAAGACAAACTCTGCTCACTTCAAGTCTTGTGTCCTCTTAGATGTGACTGTGAATTTCGCTCGGCCACATGTCTAAACACTACGTACGGCTCCACGTTAATTCTGTTCGCTAAACTGGTTTCTTCTCCCTGTTCTAATTTCAGATGAAGAGAACTGAAGCGTGGAGTCGGCTTCAGTGACCAAAGCAGCCTTCAGCGTATACATGGAAACACAATGAAATTCCTTTTGACAGTTAATAAAGACACCTGATTGGACAACAGCTTGTAAAGGCTCTTTGTATGGGATAAAAGGTAAACGTAGTCCAAGAGGAAGAAAGCTACGTCTCCTGTTGTGGTTCTGTTGCACATACAGCCACCTACTGTACCAGAGTATGCAGAACAGGATCCAACATTCCTTATAAATAGGAAGAATTCTAGATATGGATGTTGCATGCAGGCCTGACTGAAACTACTGATAATGTGTAATTTGTAATGTCAACATCTAGGATTTGCCCTCTTTGGAAGCAACACTGAATTTTAACAACTCTTGAGGGGAATAAGGCAGTGAGTACCCAATCAAAATCAGCAACTCTGCATTAAATCTCTGACCAACTCCTGCATCCTGCTCTTCATACTCCAGTACAGTAGGTGGCAGCATTCACCTAAAGGTTGATCATCTCTGGACGTAGAGCTGATCTTTCTTGAAAAGTATTTCCCTCTAAAAAGTGGCGTGATCACAGTGTAAATGATTCTGAAGTGTCTGAAGTCAAACGTTGCCCTCCCTCCTGCTGTTCACTCCCAGGTGAACTTCAGAGGCAGGGCACCGAGTTTCTCCTGAATCAGCCGATCGACTCGTTCGCTCTGTTCCACAGTAAACGTGTTTTTCCAGTCGCCGATCTGACCTGTAATGAAAACTAAAAGTTAGCCGGGACGTCTGCCTACGTGTTTCTGCTCAGGAGCTGCAGTTTTGTCACGTCACCTTTGCGCATGAATTCTCCACTCATCTTCTCCTTTGGCAGAAACTTGTAGTTTGCCTTCGAGTCTTTCTTCATGGTCCTAAACGTAGACTTTTCCACCACCTGCTCCACGGCGGTCTCGCTCAGGTTCTTCCCTAAGAAACTGCAGATCTTCTGTACTGCTCCCCTCAGGTCCTAAAACAGAAACCAACAGAGAACAGATCCTAAACTCTGATGAATAACTGACTTTAAATTAACAACCTGAGGAGAGAAAACACATCTCACCAGAATCATGTCCTCATAGGTGAGGAAGAGGATGTTGTACTGGTCTTTGTTTGAATGCCACACTCTGATGTGGTCGAACCAGGACGATGCTCCGACTGCAGAAGAGAACAGAGCATCCAGTGAGTTAGCATCTTCGCTTAAAACAAAGTAGCTGTGCTCCTTCACAAGGTTTCAGTCATGCTAGCAGAACGACTGCAGCGATAACAAACATCCCGTCATTCACAGTCAAATCAATTTCAAAGACTTTGGTCATCCTTGTCTATTATCTAGCTTCACTTGCAAGGCAAAGCTTTAAATAATTTACCACAAAATTAGCTCATTGCTGTCTTAGCTGGCGTGAACCTATTGGAAAAATGATCCCTTGGTACACGACTTCTCAGTACTTGTGAACTGGAACACCTATCTTTGCATTTAACCCCGACAACACCCCTGTAAAGTTCTGTGATCTTACACAGTTGAGATGCTCTTGTTTTGACAGAACAAGACTTGACAGCTGCTAAAGTGCTCGCATACACCACTGTGGTAGTTATTGCTACTGTAGGTGCCTCCAGGACCACATTTGCCATGATGACAGACATACGTAGCCATAATGACACAGCTGGTCAAGTCTGAAACTGGTCCTAAACTAAGTATGAAGCCAATTTAAAACTGCTCTTAGACAAGTTCAGAACAAAGTCTCAAACTGGTCACTCCAAAGTAAAGCTGGAAATGAGTCTAGATCATTAAAAATGCTTAAGATGATGCAAAATGTTAAGTCAGCTTGTCATTATTTCATGAATACCAGCTGTGATAGTGTGGACGAGTACTTTGGCATGGAAACCTTGACAGAACTTGTCAACACAACAGAATCACAACCTGCACAGGTGTGTAGTTTAGATCCAAATGAAGCTTGTCAAAGTCAAAAACCAGTCTGAAGACAGCTGTACCCCAAATCCAAAACAATGTGTGAAACCTGAGCTAATCTGATCTGAAACTAAGTCCAAAACTGGTCTAAAAGTAGACTCAAGGTAAGTGTGAAACCAGGCTAAAACCACTTTAAACTCCATAGAAGCACTGCAGAACTGTAAATTACCTGCTTTGTATTTTTGAATCAAAGAAAGTTACAGAAATAGAAATCAGTCAGTTCTACAGATTATCCTTCCATCCATTATCTATACAGAAAGATCCCAGGCGTCCTAACTGGGACGTGAACCGGGGATCTTGTAGCTGTGAGGTGACGCTGCTAACCACCCAGTTCTACAGATTAACTGATGCAAAAACACCTTGTTTGTACTTTATTACAATGGTGTGATTTTCAAATATTTCACAGACCAATACATCTGCTATATGATCATTTATTTAAGTACACGTTAAAAAGATTTGAGTGTTTTTAGTCCAGTGGTTTCCAAACTGAGGACCGAGCCCCTCCAAAGTGTCACCAGATAAATCTGAAGGGTCGTGAGATAAGAAAGAGGGAAAAAGTTCTGCTACTTAAATATTGTCTGATTTTACCTGTTAGAGACTAGTTAAAAGGTAAATTGTGTCCTTAATGAAGCTGCTAACAACTCATGACCAATGTAGGCAAACCTTTAAATAATATCAGAAGCCAAATACTGTTTTTATGGAAAATCTTAATCTGTAAAGTACCGAATAAAAACATGTCAAGTACATATAATATTCACTAAAATGTAATATACAGTGCTCATATTTTTGTGTGAGTACCCTAAAGTGGTGCATACCTTGAGTAAATGAGCCAAAAATACACACTCCAGACTTTCTTATTAATCTTTCTGTTCCTGATCAGGTGGTTATCAGTTAAAACAGAGGTATCTCACCGTGTCCCGTCAGGTACTGCTTCAAAAACTCCTCAAAGTTCTTGGGAGTCTCCACTTCGGCCCAGCCGCTGGCGAAGTGGTAGTACGAGACGATGTTGTCCTTCGGGTTCCGCATCACATAGATGATCTGAAACAAGCAGAGTTTAAACCAACACAGTGCAGACAAGTCTCTCATCCACGCTACACTCCATTCAAATGACTCTCTACTCAATAATACCTTGATTTTGATCGTATAAACACAGAAACTCATCACTGCCAGGGAATAAAAATAATTAAAAGTCTTAATCATGATGTAGTAAGCCAAATGTTTTACTTTGCATCACTTTTTTAGTTAAAAAAAAGTCTAATATTATATCTTCTTATATACTTTTATAGCTCTTTTTGGCTTATTTCGACCTGACTTCACGCCTCTTTAGTGCTCAGTACCTTCTCACGAAAACACCACAGAGATGCTTAATGACTAAAACTGAAGAAGACACTTTACTCATTAAATGTAAAGGCATAAATTGTTCTCGTACAGCATAGTGCATTAAATACAGAATATTTTTATGCAGACCTCCACTGAGGTTGAAGCAAGCGAAGATACAGATAAACAGAAGGTGTCGGCGCACAAATAAGATAAAAATCAGAAATAAAAATATTAAAAATGCATATTAAAATAATAAAACCACTAAGAATAAACAGAGCAGCTCAGATTTAGAGATGACATTGTAGTGGCACATATTCAGGGTGCACACTCTTGATTTTAAATTATTTTTTAGTGGTGAAAAATATATTTAAATTGCTTTTTAATGCGCTTTACTTTGCACACACAGTTCAGTCATTTGTAATTAGACAATAAGGGAGATTTAAAATGTTCTTATTAATTACAAAACAGTAGCAGCACTTATAGATTCTGAATTAACATATTTGTAGTTTACAAGTTGCTAAGAGCTGCTAAGAACAATACAGGCTTTAGTTTGGTAAATAAGCGTCCACACACCAGGAGGCGCTGCAGACAGACATCAGCAATCATACTTCTGACTGGAAGCTTGTGATTTTGTTTCAAGTACAAGTTTCAGATTTGATTTTGTGCAGTATTTGTAGCTGAAATTAGCTAAAATTAACGTTTCAATCACAAAAGCCAAACATCCGATGGTGCAAGCTTCTGAAAGACGAGGATTTGCTGCTTTTTACTGTTTTATATGATCGTAAACAAGAAATATTTGAGTTTTCAGACAGCTGGTGGAGCAAAAGCAGAGTTTTAAGACACTACCAGGGGCTCTTCTTATCACGGTTTTCTTCAATTTCACACAGTGAATCCAGAAAATCATCAGCAGATCAGTCATTCTCAGTCTGACTCGACACTGGGACTCATATCTTAATATATCAACTGAACTCACGGCAGAGACATTCATAGAAAACCTGATTTAGCTTTGATTTGACCTGATTTTATTTTTTATTTTAATCACCTTTACTTTTGTAGAAATCTGTCTTTTTTTTGTAAATTCTTGTCAAAAAGCCAAATTAAATTGCTCGGTTTTGAAAAGCAAAAGAAGGAGAAAACTTCTAAGGGGGATAAATGCTCTTTAAAGCAACTGTATATCATCTGCAGTGAGTCAGCTGCACTTTCAGAGGAGGATACAGAACACATTTATAAAGCTCCTGATTCAGCTTTTATTTATCATCATTCCTAGAAGTAAGAATGTGAATTATAAGAGGAAAGCAGATCAAAAGTTCCCGTTACTTGGCATCAAAAAGTCTGTCCTACTATTAATCTTTGAGTTAAAGCAAGTGAAGTTGTGATTTACCACCATGCTTTAATGCTGATGGTAGGAACAGCGTGCATGCCTGTATCTTTTTAAAAGCAAAACAGTGAGGAATCATCCTCAGACATCAATGACAGACCATTTATGCATAATCCATGATGATGAGGATACAGAAAAATAGCATACTGGCAACATTAGAGCTTCATACATCATGTTTTAATGATGACTTCTCGCTTTCTAGAACTGTGTTTTAAATTTGCCCTGCAGGACTGAGGTTCCATGAAGTGCTCACCTTTCCCCTCTTGTCCTTCAGTCCAGGAGGCATCAGCGTCGGGGTGAGATGGGAGGCGAAGAGCCGAGGAGAAGGTCTCAGGGCGTAATCGGCTCGACCCTCCGTGTACTCCAGCCAGGGCATCTGCTCCAGGTTGTTTGGATATTCATTCAGACCCCCGTCCAGCTCACAGATGGAGATGATAATCTGCTGAGTCCAGATGGTGCCTGTGAGTAAAGTAAAGGTAGGAAACATTACAGCTGATCACTTTATCCAGGACGCAACTATTAGGGTTGCCACCTTTCAGAAATGAAAATAAGGGACGCCCACCACGGCTCCTCAGGGCCATTGCTACCCAAGGAGTAGTATATTTAATTCTGAAAAAAGCATTTAGTCATACTTAAAGCTTTAAGTGCTTTATTACATGGAACTGTTAATGATAAACTGTGCAGTCACTGCAGTGTGCAATAATAAACAAATATTAAGGAAAACAGACAAATGAACAATCATTATGATCTTTAAAGTGCTGAACTTGTTGGGGCTCTCTTTGTGATCCCTGAGGACATTTTTACTTTAAGAGTAAATTAAAAAACAAAAATACTTGCAAACTTGTACATCTGCCCTTATTCATGTGCCCCAAGTGAAAATATTCAAAATAAAAATAGAACTGCAAAACATTCCTTCCTCCTTCCCTCAATCCTCTCCCACAATCATCTGTCCATCAGAAAGTTTTCTTTCTTTTATTTGTGGAGCTGTCGACCAACCAGTGTGCAACATTTCTGCAAAAACATAAATAGTTCAATGCAGAATACTGTACATACAAATTCTCTACAAACATTTTTTAAATCTAAATCTAAATCTTATCTCAGCACAATGAATATATGGACTTACTGATGTGTGTATGCATGTATTGATTAAGTTCTGTGAACATATCAGAGTTATGAGTGAGTTATTCATTAGATAGGCAAAGGTCATTCATTGATTACATATCGGCTATTAAAAGAATGTTTATTAAAGACTTAAAACCATTAAAAATAATTTTTTACAGTTTGCCTTGTGCACATCGCCATTAACGCTGTTAAGCCAGGGGTTCGACTCTTCCCACTCACGTCTGTACATTTGCAAATGTTTTTGCTTCTTTGGACATGGTGGTGTTTCGGGTGTAGACATTTTAAACGCGCCGGTGCAGTCAGTGCGTAGCAGCGTCTGTAACCAGGCAACCCGTGACAGGACCGACCAGGCGGCACACAGAGACGCAGACGCGGAAGTCTGATCTATCCGCTGGACCTGGCGTCGGGTCCTCGCTATATGGGTCCTACTAAGATGAAACTGGCTGCCATTAATATTTCCTGTGTTTAACTTTGTTCATTATAGAGTTTGGATAAGTGTGCCACAGACGTGTATGGGACATTTATGAAAATACGGAACAATTTGCGTCCTGTATTGATTCAATACGGGACGCAAAACTTAATTGTCAAATAAAGGACGATTCCGTATTTTAAGGGACGGGTGGCAACCCTAGCAACTATACATAAAAAATAAAAAAAATTATGTATGAATAGAAATAATCTCACTCACCTGACTTTGGGTACGTGACGAGGAAGACATCACTGTCTCTGATTTCAAAGCTCTGGAGAGAATCAATGTGCTCTGCAGTCGTGGTGCCGATGGGGAAGTTGTAATTTTTATACCTGCAGAGATAGTCAGAGATCTTCTCCATGTTAGTTCTGAAGCACACGGACAAAACAATGAGGAGAAAATTAACAGAGGAGTGGAAAAACCTCACAGCAGCTGGACTCTGAACTTTGGTTCAGCTGCTTCCTGAAACTGCTGGTAAACACCGACGCCTGCAGCAAGTCAGCTAAAATCACTCCCTAACCCTACATAGTGCATTACATAGGGCGCATGTCTTTAGTAGTGGTGTCCGAATGTTAAGTTACAGATGTTGCGCCCTATAGAGTGCACTCAAAATATCCCACAATGCACCGTATAAAGTAGTGTACAGCTGATGGCATATATACAAGCAATATGTACCATCATGCATTGCACGAAGAAGAATGGCAGTTTGTATTTTAGTGTTTAAAAACCAACTAGAGGCAATTTTATTTAGTCAGTTCAATGTACGGGTTCATATTTTCGGTGAACGCTGAACTTAACGGATCAGTTTTCAAACAATGAACGTGAACGCGAACTCGCTCACTCTCGCGACAATGAGCGGCACTCACCGTTCACGTTCATTTGAAAACTCTCGCGAGAGATAGCGGTTTTCAGGTTTTACGACAGTTTATGGCGAACACTGATGAGAGTTTGGCATGGCTAGTGCCGCAGCAAGTTTAGCAGAAGAGCTAGCGAAGTTTTATAAATTAACAAATGAAGACACAGACGACAAGAACCTCACGTTTTATGCAAACTGTGTCCACCTGGTCTGAAAAAACAAGACCAAAAAAAAAGCAAGTTTCTATTGAGTAACACATTGTCTTATCTATTTAAAAAATGTAACAAACGAACGTAAACTAGTTCAGATTTTTTAAAAGTGAACTTTAAACGTGAACTAGTTCATTTTCACATGTGTGAACTGAACTTTCTAGTTCTGTTCAAGCATGAACTGGCACAACACTGCACACAGCTTTATTCAAACATCATGTAGACAAAACAGGTTGAAATAATATTATCAGTGCTTTACATGAGCAAACTTTAAACTTTATGCTTTTCAGAGAATGGTTCCCAACCTAAGGACTGTGTCCCTCCAAAGTGTCATCAGAAAAATATGAGGGGTCGGGGGATGATTCATAGGAGAAGAAAGAGGGAACAAGTGTTTCCTTTCACGTCTGACTTTCTTTTTCTTTGAAATATTGCAGAATTCAAATGAAAGAAGTTTAGAGAGAGAGCTGATTGAGAAATTTAAAGGTTCAATATGTCTTTGGGGAGGATGTCAACAAGTTTTATATCATAAGCCAAAATGTTTAAGTGCCACCATATTGTTTGTAATGCAAAATCTTTATCTGTAAAATGATAAGTAAATGTGTGTCAAGTAAATGATAAAAAAATAAAATTTCTCTGAAATGCAATGGGGGCAAGAGGTATAACTCATAATAGTATAGTACAGTAATAAAGTATAAATAAAATGCTTATATTTGCATGCAGGTACTTTCTAGAGTAAATGTGTAAAACTTACACAGCCCAGATGCTCTCAAGAAGCACAAAACAAGTTCATGATTGTATTTTTTTCCTCTTATTTTCTCAATATGGTGTGCATAAACAGTGAAACCTGATTATTCATACTGTATCGGGATAAACCGACAACTCCAGGACAGCTTTGTTTTTCTCTGATGTCAGCTGGCCTTTGCACAGCAGCTCACAGTTTCTCTCCCCCCTCTGAGCTCCACAGAGCTTCTCTGGCTCTGATGAGCTTGGAGACTTCAGTCTTGGTGCCTTTAGCCCAAATGATGCAGATAAAAAAGAAAGAGACTGTGAGATACCTGATAGGAAGGTTTACCTCAGCAGAGAGTTGAAGCAGAATCATCCAAACCAGCTCACTTCAGGAGCACATGGTTCACCAGAAAATCCAGCTGCTTCCCAGAAACAGCTGCATTTACTTTCAACTTTATTTCAGCGACAGTATGTCCTCCTCTTCGTGTTCTCCTCCATGCTACTTGTGCTGCTCCTCCCTTCCTCCAGTTCACAGGTGTTTCTGATTCAGCTTCTCACCTGCTTCCCTTCAAACTCATAAAGGGCTGTTCTGCGTTTTCTTCCCCTCCTTTAACTTTATTTAATAAAAACATAACCAGTTTACTGTCATAGAGGAGGAAATAAAGTAGAAAATATTCAATTCTAAGAAGCTGGAATCAGAGAATTTTGACTTTTTATGATTAAAAAATAGTAAAACTGTTTACTTTATGATATTTAAAAATGACATCTGAGAGTAAAATCAAAACAAATGTTTAATTTTTAAAAAGGGCAGATAAATTATACAGATCATAAGGACTTGGCAGAATTTGTGTTTCATGATTTTTTGCTCTAATTATATTTTCATAAGACAGTAATCAATACTCGAGAATGAACTTATTAGTGTTTTGTTTCTTATTGTTTAAACGTCAGGTTAAGTATGTTCACAATAACATCAGTGACTAATTATGTTCTGGAACAGGTTTTATAAAAGGTGAATAGATTAGTCAAGAAAAAAAACATACTGCTCAAATAATAACAAAAAATTTACTAAAGCTGTGTAAAATTCAAATTACAGATAATTATCTAATTTTATTGTCAATAAATTAATAAATTAATTTTCATACATGGTTCATTTACATCTAGTTGATCTGACATAATCATAGCGTTAGTTAGCACAGCGCTGCCTGTCCACTGATTTCTACTGTATCACACAAGACTGTCGGTTTCTTAGTGTTTCAGCCATTTCAACAGAGGAAACTTCCATCTCTGTTTTTCTCTCTTGTTCATTAACTTTGGATAAAACAGCGTCTCCAGGGCAGCTTTCTTTTCCTCTGATGTCTGTTGGCCTTCCAGCAGAGAGTCATGGATCTTCTGCCATGAGTCCATCTCTGAGCTCCACAGAGCAGCTCTGGCTCTGATGAGCTTTGACACTTTGGTCTCGCTGCCTTTAGCCAGACTGATGCTGTCTTTGCAGATGAAGAAGATATCCATGCCAAGGAAGAGACCATTGAATGCAAAGGAACTGGCCCTGGCTGCATTGGAGAGAGCAAGAGGCCCTTTGATTGCTGCCTGACCAATTTCTGGGATATCTGCAGCCACCATGGATATATGACTTAAGGCTTTCCCTTCCTGAGCCACCAGTTTACCAACGCTAGCACCAACGCTAGCACCAACGTTAGCACCAACTTTAGCAAGGGCCACACCTACACCCACTGCTACGTCTACATCATTTGCTTCCATACTGCTGACTGGTTGATTGGCCACCTTCTCCAGACAATCCTGGAGACCCTCCACATCTTTCATGAAGCCCTCAAAGGTTTCATCAGCTTTCTTTTGTTGTGTAGCCTTTACTCCGATCTCTGTGAAGGTGGTGACAGCACTGTTGACTGCGCTACCCATTCCCAGCCCAACCCCAGTCATTGTCAGAGCTAAAGAAATTCCAGCTGTGAAAGGAATCAATGCCAGACCAACAATGGACAGCACACCTCCAACCGCCCCCACTGAGCTGCCTGCCACACTGGAGATCTTTGCACCCTTATTCATCCTGTCCAGCTGAACAGCAATCTCCTCCAGCTTGTCCAGAAACTTCGTCATCCTGGGACATCGCTCTTTAAACTGACTGATGAAGTCTGAACAGGACACTTCCTGGAACAAGAACACCATCCGGAAGGGCTGGTTCATCCTGAGAGGAGACAAGAGGAAATGAAGAGGGAATAATTTAGAGTCTCTTCTGTTGACGACTACAAGAAAATTATACTGAGGTCCGAACTCCTGCTGGACAAGATCTGGGCTGTCTCTGGTTTTATTTAGTTACAGCAAATTTTACACCAATCAGCCACAACATTAAAACCCCCTGACTAATGTGTAGATCCCCCTCGTGCCACCAAAGCAGTCGAAGCCTGAACTAGACAGACCTCTGAAGGTGTCCTGTGATTTTAGGCAACAAGACTTAAACAGCCGATCTTTTAAATCCTGGTAATTGTGAGGTGGAGTCTCCATGGATTGAACTTGTTTTTCAAGCATAATCCACAAATGCCTGATCGGATTAAGATCTAAGAAATTTGGGGAGCAAGTCCCCATGTGCTCTTTGCCATGTTCCTCGAACCATTCTTGAACAAAGTTTGTGGCAGAGAGCATTATCCTGCCTGAAAGAAACCACTGCCAACAGCAAATGTCAGTGCCACAAAGGGGTGTACATGGTCTACAGCAGTGATTAGGAAGGTGTCAAGGTAATATCCACATGAATGCAGGACCCAGCATCTCCTAGTGCTCGAGTTCTGATACTCACGTGTCCATTGTAGGAGCTTCCGATAGCAGACAGAGATTCACATGGACACGCTTATCAGGGAGTTTTGGGTTTCCATGATTGAGTCACCACTTAACTTCTTGTCCTGTCTTGGTAGTTACTAACCACTACTTACTGGGAACACCCCACACACCAGCTGTTTTGGAGATTTTCTGACCCAGTGGCCGAACCATCTCAGTTCGGTCCTCATTAAAGCCACTGAAATCCTTGCACTTATCAACGTTCTTCTACTTGTCTTCTTCCCAGGACTGGGTCGTGATGGCAGCAGGTTATTCCAGGTGTCCCTCTCTCCAGCAATGTTTTCCAGTTCCTCTCGCTGGATTCTGAAAGCGTGCCCAGGTCAGGTGGGGTATGTATTGTCTCCAGCAACTTCTGGGTCTAACCCAGGAGAGACCATATTGCTACATGACTCAGAGTGTTGTTCGGGCTACAGTCTTCATGCAGAGCAGGAATGGAAGCAAACACTTTATGGACTGCACAACTGTATGCAGTTTTGCAGTTTGTATCAAACAGTCTTTTGAAGACCTTGCATGAGTGTGCTGACATGATATTTGGAGCTAAAACACACACCTGGGTAAAATTTACCTGATTTCTTCAAGCTGATTGATGTGATCAAGCATCCTTCGTAGGTCATCTTCAGACAAATCCGCATTTAGTTTCACCTTCACCTTAGTTTTCACCGTCCTTTTCAGGCTAAAGTCACTGAAGCAGCTGTGAAAGACAGCGTCACTTATTTTCTACAGTCCATGTAATTTATTGTGCAAAATGTGTGAATCATTTAGTCTCTACAACATCAGTTTACCTTTTGTCCAGCTTCTCACAGATGGTTTTGGTGGTCTGTATGTATCTGTCCAGCTGATATGACAGCACTTCCACATTCTTAAGTTTGGGAAGGAAGAAGACGTCTGCATCTCTTTTAAACTCCAGGAGGAGAGGGCAGATCTGTTGTGCAGCACCGATGACGACCTGAACATATTCAAAGCTAATCTCTTTATGCAGGTGTAACACCTGGTTCTCCATGAACACATGCAGTGATGTCACCGCCAGCTTCTCCACTGCATCCAGAAAACAGTCGAGCTTCTTCAGACCTCCCAGAGTGTCCTTCAACACTTCATCCAGCTCCTTCTCCAGCTCTGCACGCCTCTCGTTATCATTCAGGGTTACCTTGCTCTTTAGATATTCCAGAAAAGCCTCACCTTTGTCCTCCGACTCAGTAACATGGCTGATGTTTAGGTCGATTTTGTCTGCCCTGTCTTTGATGTCCTTTATGTTGCTTGACTCTCTCTTTCTCGGGGTCTCCCATTTCAAGAACATCTTACAGAATTCTCTCACTGTGTCGATGGCGGTGAGAGTATCTGTGCTGTAGCGGCGCAAGGCCTGTTTTAGTTTGTCTCTGTAACACAAAACATCATCTATTTTAAGATTTAAAACAAATTCAAATAAATACATACCTGTATAGGACAGCATAGACCTATGTGTGAAATAGGTGTTAACATTTCTTAGTGGAAAGTCAGAGAGCTCAGTAAAAAGTAGGCATGTCATGTCCTGGTTGTGTTTTTTAACCCTAAACACATACAGAGGACTGCATCAGCATAAGGAATAACACTTTGCCAACTAAACTATCCCTGTTTGCAAACACTGAACTGCACATAGCCCAAGCGACTGCCTCCCAGGGCCGCTACAATATTAAACAGTGAGAGGCTCTGCCTGGTGGAACAACTAAGGGAGTCTTCTGCTTTATCTGGTCATATATCTTTTAATTATTTGATTGTGGACTAATCATTAACATCCCTAGTATGTACACAGCGTTTCACTGCTGTACCTGTTATAGGTGGAGCTGATTTTATCTACTGTATCGAGACTTTGTACCTTCCAAAAGGTAATAAAATGAATAAAATTGGTCATGAGATGATTAAAGGGAAAGAAAAGAAGAAAAAACAAAGTTCTGCAAAACTAATTTAGAATCAGATAATTACTAAAAGGAAAACGTGAGAATTTGTGAACTGCTAACAAGTATACAAGTCTGTTTTTGTGAGGACAGCTTGGGCGGGGTTGCATTTAAAAGCTTATGTTTTCAATTTTAATTTTATGTAAAAGTTTGGAAAGGAACTGAAGCAGGATAAAGTGGTGGAGTGATAAATTCAACACATCCTCCTGAAATTTAAGCCCTTTTCAGACTTGCGATACGGAACGTTGCGGCTTTCATCAGTCTATTAAAGTGACAGCATTCTGTCATTCAGACCGGTCACTTTTACTTTAATGTAACAGGTCACCTAGTGGTGTAATGTGGAGTAATGCACTAACAAACAAAGGACTTTAACTCAGATCCAGCATGTAAGAAAATATTAAACTGAAGCTTGTAAACTTTGACTTTGTGTTTGACAGCTCACTTATCTGAGGTGATCAAAAGTACACGGTGTGACTTTTATGTTGTGAAATGATTAAATTTGCTGCATAAAAGCGTGCAGCTCTCTCTCTTTAAAGATGTTCATGTGGATCACGCTGCCACCTGACGCTGCAAGTATTAAATAAACTCAGAGGAAAGACTCCTACAAACAGCTGGAAGCAACAAAGTGAACTTCAGCCCCTGTTAACATTTTGTCAAAACCTACATGGCATTGTTTATTTTTGAGGTCTCATTCTGTATGAAGTTCAGTAAAGTTTGCGTTTGAGTTTGTAAAAGATGTGAAATTATAGAGCAAAGTAAATGCCTTAAAATTATTATTATCAAAGTTTTTAAATGCTCTGCAAATGGCACACACACCCAAACCTTACCTTGCTGCAGACATCCTTCTTTTCTATGTGTTCTGCTTTCAGGTCCTTATTAGAGCCTCAACTTTACCTGCAGAAATAAAGTAAAGATGGAAAAGTATGGGGATTTTGCAATTTGCTGAGCTAAAGAGATCACCATTCACTTCTCAACTGAATCTGCTGAATTTAGCCCTCAGTAATAAACAGGTTCCGGCGTACAAGTTGTACTGGACTGTTCAAGGTTCGACAATCGGGTGATAGACATCTGGATTTACCATCGATATAAACTTACATTTTACATTGTGGTGTTGACAGATTTTTATCATCAGGTCCGTAGATAAAACAATCCAGGAGATGAGATAAGTGAAAAGTGCTCAGATTTATTTATCTAAAGCACATGGTCTCAAAAACCTGGTCTCAATGTGTGAAGGGGGACGTTACAAGGCGGGTTCTCACACTACTGGGCTGTAAACACCACTATTGTATCAGGAGACTACAGTGTTCAAGTTGATCCAGTCTCTGGAGCCCTCCTGTGGTTAAAACAAGAACACATCTGAATCCTTTTACCAAGATTTTTTAACTGAGAGCTGAAGTAAGAAACAGGGCTGCAGCTAAAGATAATGTTTACTGTTGACAGATCTGTTGGTTAGTTTATCGAATAATTGTTTAGTTATTATGGAACAGAATACAATACACTGGAATATAATAGAATAGCCTTTATTTCCATTGCAAAATTTACAACAAAATTGATCTATATCTTTCAGCACATTATAAATAGAAATAAAGTGCATGAACTAACAGTTAAGTTGCTAATAGATACTCAGGTCCAGACCATTATTGTGAGTGTTTGGCAGAATCCAGTTCCTTTATGGCTCTGGGGTAAAAACTGTTGGTGTCCAGGGTGGGATTGGTCCACACAAATGTTCTGCTCGACTGAGGCAGTGAATAGGTCCTCCAAAGAAGGAAGTGATCAACCGATGAGCCTCTGCTGCAGTGGTGTTGGTAGTCCAGGAGGTATCTTCAGGCAGGGACCCTTTTCACACAGTCCCCGTTGATGGTTAGTGGACCAAGGTCTTTTTGGTTTCTTCAAAAGTCGATGAGTTCTTTTATTTTTGTGGAAATCAGGACCAGATTGTTTTCTGAACACCTCAGTGTCAGTCTTTGGACTTCACCTCTGTAGCCGGACTCGTCTCCTTCTGAGATAAGTCCAACCATAGTCCATCCATCCATCCATCCATCCATTATCTTCCGCTTATCCGGGGCCGGGTCGCAGGGGGAGCAGTCTAAGCAGAGAGGCCCAGACTTCCCTCGCCCCAGACACCTCCTCCAGTTCTTCCGGTGGGACCCAGAGGCGTTCCCAGGCCACCCGAGAGACATAGTCCCTCCAGCGTGTCCTAGGTCTACCCTGAGGCCTCCTCCCGGTGGGACATGCCCGGAACACCTCCCCAGGGAGGCGTCCCAAAGGCATCCGGAACAGATGTCCAAGCCACCTCAACTGACCCCTCTCGATGTGGAGGAGTAGCGGCTCTACTCCGAGCTCCTCCCTGGTGACAGAGCTCCTCACCCGATCTCGAAGGGTGCGCCAGCCACCCTACGGAGGAAACTCATTTCAGCCGCTTGTATCCGGGACCTCGTTCTTTCGGTCATGACCCAAAGCTCATGACCATAGGTGAGAGTAGGAACGTAGATTGACCGGTAAATACAGAGCCTTGCCTTTTGGCTTAGCTCCTTCTTCACCACGACGGACCGGTGCAGTGACCGCATGACTGCAGACGCTGCACCGATCCGCCTGTCAATCTCACGCTCCATCCTCCCCTCACTCGTGAACAAGACCCCAAGATACTTAAACTCCTCCACTTGGGGCAGGATCTCTCCACCGACCCGGACCAACCATAGTTGACAAACTTATTGCTGGAGCTATAAATGGGGGCACAGTCCCATGTGGGGAGCCAGTGCTGAGTGGGATGGTGGAGGAGAGATGGTTGCCTATTCTGACCGCCTGGGGGCAGTTGGTTAGAAAGACCTTGATGCAGTGGCAGGTGGGCTGTTAAAGTTCTTGGTCGCTCAGTTTAGAGACAAGTCTGCTGGGGATGATAAGGTCTATGAAAATCATCCTCGCATAGCTCTGCTGGTGTTGGGTCAATGTAGTGAGAAAAACAGTCGCAATGGCATCCTCTGTAGACGTGTTGGCTCTGTGCGCAAACTGGTGTGGGTCGAATGGGGGTGGGAGGTTGACTTCAACGTGCTGTAGGACCAGCCTCTCAAAGCATTTCATAATGACCGGTGTGATGACGGCTGATGACAGATGTTTTTTGGCAGTGGTATAATTGTTGAGGACTTCAGGCAGGTTCGGATGATGGATGTGGACAGAGACACGTTGAAGATTTTTGTGAAGACTGTAGAAAGCTGATCTGCACATTCTTTTAGTACCCCAACATACTGCTCAAATAATAACAGTAAACTTTAGTGGTTTAAATCAGGAGAGTTACAGATAATTAGCTAAAGTTCATTGATTCCTACTGTATCACATAAGACTGGTGGTCTTTCAGTGTTGCAGCCATATCATCAGAGGTAACTTACATCTCTGTCTACATCTCTGGATAAAATAGAGTCTCCAGGATGATTTTCTTTTTCTCTGATCTCGGTTGGCCTTCCAGCAGAGAATCATGGATCTTCTGCCATGAGTCCATCTCTGAGCTCCACAGAGCAGCTCTGGCTCTGATGAACTTTGACACTTCAGTCTCGGTGCCTTTAGCCAGACTGATGCTGTCTTTGCAGATGAAGAAGATATCCATGCCGAGGAAGAGACCATTGAATGCAAAGGAACCGGCCCTGGCTGCACTGGAGAGAGCAAGAGGCCCTTTGATTGCTGCCTGACCAATTTCTGGGATATCTGCAGCCACCATGGATATATGACTTAAGGCTTTCCCTTCCTGAGCCACCAGTTTACCAACGCTAGCACCAACGCTAGCACCAACGTTAGCACCAACTTTAGCAAGGGCCACACCTACACCCACTGCTACGTCTACATCATTTGCTTCCATACTGCTGACTGGTTGATTGGCCACCTTCTCCAGACAATCCTGGAGACCCTCCACATCTTTCATGAAGCCCTCAAAGGTTTCATCAGCTTTCTTTTGTTGTGTAGCCTTTACTCCGATCTCTGTGAAGGTGGTGACAACACTGTTGACTGCGCTACCCATTCCCAGCCCAGCCCCAGTCATTGTCAGAGCTAAAGAAACTCCAGCTGTGACGGGAAATAATGCCAGACCAACAATGGACAGCACACCTCCAATCGCCCCCACTGAGCTGCCTGCCACACTGGAGATCTTTGCACCCTTATTCATCCTGTCCAGCTGAACAGCAATCTCCTCCAGCTTGTCCAGAAACTCCAGCATCCTGGGACGTCGCTCTTTGAACTGACTGATGAAGTCCGAACAGGACACTTCCTGGAACAAGAACACCATCCGGAAGGGCTGGTTCATCCTGAGAGGAGACAAGAGGAAATGAAGAGGGAATAATTTAGGATCTGTCACAATGTGATCTTTGTTAAAGTCACTATGATTCTGCACATTTTCCCTGTTTCCAACAAATCATCTTCAAGGACTGCCTGATCACTTACTGCCTGATATATCCAAAGATAATCAAAGTTATTCACTTCACCTGTTGGTAGTTTTAATGTTGTGGCTGGTTTAAGCAGAGAAGTCCTTCAAGCTAAATGCTAACTCCATCATGCTAACATGCTTATATGTGGCCGCTATGATGTTCTTATCAGGTTTAACACGCTAACATTTGCTTATCAGTTTCAAAAACAAAGTATAACTGAAGCTGGTGTAGTGACATTACTTTTGCAACTACCCGATGGTGACGCTAGAGGGGAAGTTAATTTTACAACAATCATGTCATTAGTTTTTGAGATATTTCACATTTCTTTCATGTGTAAATGTAAACCTTTAAGGTGAAGTCAGTAGGATTCATCATCTGCTAACTGTGGATATCTGCATCACTTCATATTTTGTGGAAATACTTCCAATACCTGCTGAGATATTTGGTCAGTTCCATCCACTGGACCATGTTGCTGCATGACTTACAGTGTTGCTCAGACTGCAGTCTTTATGCAGAGCAGGAATGTAAGCTAGAAAACGCTTTTTGGACTTTACATCTGTATTTTTCACAGTATACAGTCTTTTGAAGACCTTGCACAAGTGTACCGACATGACATTTGGAGCTGAAACACACACCTGGGTAAAACCTACCTGATTTCCTCAAGCTGATTGATGTGATCAAGCATCCTTCGTAGTTCATCTTCAGACAAATCCACACTGAGTTCCACAACAGTTTCCACAGTCGTTTTCAGGCAGAAGTCACTGAAGCAGCTGTGAAAGACAAAGTGTCACTTATTTTCTACGGTCCATGTAATTTATTGTGCAAAATGTGTGAATCATTTAGTCTCTACAACATCAGTTTACCTTTTGTCCAGCTTCTCACAGATGGTTTTGGTGGTCTGTATGTATCTGTCCAGCTGATATGACAGCACTTCCACATTTTTAAGTTTGGGAAGGAAGAAGACGTCTGCATCTCTTTTAAACTCCAGGAGGAGAGGGCAGATCTGTTGTGCAGCACCGATGACGACCTGAACATATTCAAAGCTAATGTCTTTGGGCAGGTGTAACACCTGGTTCTCCATGAACACATGCAGTGACGTCACCGCCAGCTTCTCCACTGCATCCAGAAAACAGTCGAGCTTCTTCAGACCTCCCAGAGTGTCCATCAACACTTCATCCAGCTCCTTCTCCAGCTCTGCACGCAACTCGTCATCATTCAGGGTTACCTTGCTCTTTAGATATTCCCCAAAGGCCTTACCTTTGTCCTCCGACTCTTTAACATGGCTGATGTTTAGGTCGATTTTGTCTGCTCTGCCTTTGATGTCCTTCATCATGTCTAACTCTGTCTCTCTCCAGATAACCCATTTTGAGAACATCTCACAGAATTCTCTCACTGTGTCGATGTAGGTGAGGGTATCTGTGCTGTAGCGGCACAAGGCCTGTTTTAGTTCCTCTCTGTAAGACAAAACATCATCCAGATGTGATTTATGAATACAAGTTTAAACAAATACAATTGTACAGTGTCTGTAAAAAGTATTCACTGCTCTTTTATTTTTTTTCAATGTCTTGTTTTGAAACGATTTCTGTGTAGCTTTGGCTTTATGCTTCGGGTTACTGACTTGCTGGAAAATACATTTTCTCCCAAGCCATAGTTCTCTTGCAGACATCAGGCTGTCCTTTAGGATTTCCCTGTCTTTTGCTGCAGGCTTTTCCCCCACTACCCTTACAAGCCTTTCAGGACCTGCTGCTGAGAAGAATCCCTACATCATGATGCTGCCACCACCATGCTTCACAGAGAGGGAGGGTGTGTTTGTAATGATGTGAAGTGTTTGGTATCTGCCAAACAAAGCGTCTACTCTGATGGCAAAAAAGCTCACTTTTGGTCTCATCAAACCACAGAACCTTCTTCTAGGTGACATCAGAGTCTCTCACATGCCTTATAGTGAATTCTAGTTGAGATCTGACATGTGTTTTTTTCAACAGTAGCTTTCTTTTTGCCACTCTTCCATTAAGCTTTGATGGTGAAGGACAGGCAACAGTTGGCTTATGGACAGTCTTTTCCATTTCAGACAGCTGAGGTTTGCAACTTCTTTAGAGGAGTCATAGGTGTCTTGATGCCCTCCCTCAGTAGGCTCTTTCTTACAGAGTCACTCAGTTTTTGAGGACAGCTTGCTTGAAGCACATTTGTCATATTCCTTCCATTTCTTTATAATGGACTCCAAAGAATATTCAGTGACTTCACAATTTTCCTGAATACATCCACTAACCTATGTGTCTTCACTGTGTGTTAATAAACAGGGGTACCGATCCTTTAGTGACCGGACATTTCAAATACAGGCGTCTTTATATTTTTTGAGTCACTTAAAACACGTTGATCTCCATTTCCCAAATTGTGTGACTTCTAGCCCCAATCGACTGCACTTGTGTTGAATTAGGTGAGTCATGCAGTCACCCTTTTTATATTTTGTATGATTAATTAGACGACATTACTAGGTTGGAATCTGTTTTCACTTCGACATGAAAGAGTATTTTCCGTCAAATCTTGTCAAAAGTCAAATTGTATTTATCATGATTCCCTGTTGCGATCTTCCATATTGTGCATTTAATGCATCAGTGATTACTCAGCATTTAACTGTTGTAGATAGAGCTGATTTTATTTATCTAGACAGAGACTTTGCACCCTCCAAAGGGTAATTTCCACTGCTGTGTTGTGAGTTAGCCACTGCATTCACTGCTACTGAAATGGAGCAGAACTTCAAGGTTAACTCGGGTTTGTGTACCGACGCACACACAGAAAGACCAACAGCAGCCTTCCACCATAAGATCATGCAGCTTAACATTGGTTTTACTTGATGTGTCTGTGTGGCTGTAACTCTACAGAACTCATGAACTCTTTTCCACCTGCAAAATGCTATAAATATGCAGTACATTTTTCAAATACTAACACATTGTTTTTAAAAAAAGAAATACATTGAACATCTTAGCAGAGTGTTTACAATCAAATGGAATAACAATAATTCTAAAAATGGAATGATTGTGGCTTCACAGACAGCACAGCTGGTTTAGAAATCCAGAGGAAACTTTTTAAGATGCAGAGATATGACGTTGATGAGAAACTGAAGCCAGGTGCAGGGCAGAGAGGAAAGCTACAACCCTCACACCACTGTACTGCATGAGTGATTGTACAACGCAAGTGTTTTATTCATATTATTATTAGTAATCTGACCTGGAAATTAAGAATTTAGTTTTTTGTTTGATCCTTTTACTTTATTATATGCAAAAATAGAGGAAAAATAAAGGATATTGAAGCAGTTTACTGATTAATTCCTCTACACACACTTGAGTGCACTAAATAAAGTGAAAATAACATTCTAAGACAATAATGAAATAGCTGATGAGTGTTTTCCTGTTATAGTCAGTGAGTTGTGAGGGACAAGTTTCAGTTTAATAACTACTTAAAAAATAAACTTTTCCCAGTGACTTTCCAGCCATCAGAGTAGGGACAGTTTTAGTCAATCACTAATCAATCAATACAGGTTAAAGGCACCGATCATCATCTGTTTGCGACTTTTTTTAACACCAAAGAATCAATAACCCTGTCTTTAAGTACCTCGTCTATTATATTTGACCTTATTCTGTGATTGTGGATCACGTGGTTTGGATTGTGTTGCTTTTTGCGACATCTATGGGTCGAATCTCGCTTCTTGCCGTATTTGTTTATTTGTTTACTTGCTAATTGTTGTTACAAACGCGTGTGTTTTTGTCGCTCTCTCGTCTTCATCGCAATAAGTCTCATGGCTGTGACCGAACCTGCCTCCGAAAACATCTGGAGTGTGTTCCTCTGGCCTGAACCGACAGAAACCAGAACCAGTGAACACCAGAGTCACCAGACAAACTGGCTCAGCAGCAGAGACGGAAAAAAGTAAAGTAATTCCTCCAGATGAAAAAGGTGGACACACACTGTGACTTACCTGACAGCAGACATGTTTTTCATCTGTGTGCGCTGCCTTCAGCTCCTCACCTTCACCAGCAGGTATAAATAAAGATAGAAAATACTGGGGAACCCGATGATTTGCTGAGATCGTCTGATTCTGCTGCGGTCTCCCCTCAGTGTGAACTTTCACAGCTGACACACGTTTTTATTTCCCCTAAGTTTCGTTTTCTCCAGTTCGGTCCCACCCATTCCTGTCATGGCTCGAGGCTCTGCAGTCCGCTGCTGTCTGGAAGCAACAAAGTCCCACATTCACTTGTTGAACGCGGACGTCCTCGTGGTGCCTTCAAGTGCAGTTGGAAATGCGCAAGTCACTGAAGAACAATTGAAGTGACTGTTTACCAACATAAAACATCTTCTTCCAGGGGCCTTGCAGAGGTTTTTCAACCTAAAAAAACAAAAGCCATAACTGAATTTTATGAGGTATGTCATGTTGTTGTTGTAGTATAGAGGCCTGTGGAAACCCCCATATACGACTATATACTTTGGTTTCCTGTTTTACAGTTAATTTTAGTTGTCAGGGTAACCACAGAAGAGATGCTGAGCTTTATTTGAGGGAGGTAAAGTTCACCCATAAGCAAGATATCCAGTTTATCTATGATTCTTTAAATACTAACATAACTCAGTCACTCTGCTACAAATAATAGCTCAATCTGCTTTACAACAAACATCTGTTTTGTTTTCAAATAAATGATAATAAAAGATTAAGTTGGAAAGTTTCCCATTTTACCCAGTTCAAATGCTGTAAGTGCCCAGATTTATTTATCTGAACCCCGTGGTCTCAGAAACCTGCTCTCAGTGTATGAAGAGGAACATTACAAGCAGGTTCTCAGGACTGGGCTGGAAGTACCATTAATGTGTCAGGGGACGACAGTGTTCAAGGTGGTCCGGTCTCTGGAGCCCTCCTGTGGTTAAAACAGGAACAGATCTGAGTTCTTCTACCAAGATTTTTGAGTTGGGAACTATTGTGAGTAACAGGACTGCAACTAATGACAACGAACTTGTTTTGTCCACAACTTGAAAATATTCAGTTTAGTGTCATAGAGGAGGAAAGAAAGTAGAAAATATTACATTTCAAGAAGCTGGAATCAGAGAATTTTGACTTCATTTATTTAAAAAATACTCAAAGAGACTAACTAATGATCAGAATCATTGTTGATTAATTTAATAATTGACGAGTCAACTGACTGTAGTGACTGTAATGAGTACCAGTATATTGAGAAAGATATATATCAATATGATACCATCTACTGTAAAAGCACAACTGTACAAAATTAATACGAGTTTGCCAGTATTAATAAAGAAATAGAACATACATCTGAAATTAAAATACAGATTTTTATTATTGTTTGTTTGTATACAGGAATGTGCAGATAAAAGATACAAATCATTAAGAATAAGCAGGATATATGTTGCATGATAATTTGCTCAGAATATATTTTAACAAGACAGTGATCACAACAAAATGAACATATCAAGGTTATATTTCTTATTTTTTCATATCAGGTGAAGTTTGTGTCCCATAATGTTGTCTGTAATTATGTTTGATAACAGGTTTCATAAAAGGTTCGATAATTTCAGAACGAAAACACATACTGGCTGCTTTCTAGAATTTGACCAGCAGATGTCCCCAAAGCACAAATGGTTCCTCAGTGAATGAAGGCCCTTCAGAAAGTTTCACTTTCGCTTTTACCAAGTCAATGTTCAAAATATTTCTTGTGCACATTTATTTGCTTCATCTTTTAAACTGTTAAAAGAGGTATGGTCAGCACAATGACTGAATATTTACCAAGAGCAGATTTTTATTTTTTTCAATTAAAGGATCCAGCATTACTTTTCTAATGTTAATTAGATAAAACACAAGTAGAATACTTCATTACAAGTAAATATGGAGAAAACATTCTTTATTAGAAATACAACAGTATGAACCACCATCAGAGGAGAACCTCAAAACAGCAGTAAGGACTCTCACACTGTATTAAATCAAACTAGTGCACATTTACCAGGTAAAGAACACAACTACAATACTTTGTTTTTCAATGATTTGGTGTTTTGTGGCACCAGCTGGTATCTGGACTGTACTTCTGCTTTCTCAGTGCAGTGTGGGAGATCACTCTCCACTTTTTTATCAGCACAGGAAGCACAAAGGTCCGCTCCCTTTACACTTCCCTTTGCAAAGGAAGAGGCTCACATGCACTAACATGCACTCACATGCACTTCCAGGTGTGCACGCTCTGATCGGCTGCCACAACTCAGAACAGAAAATTTCATATTACAACACACACATGGTACAGATGCCATTAGTGCTCTATTTCTTTCCATAGTAGACAACTGTGTGCTGCTAAATCAATGCGATTTAAATGCTCAACATTTTGCATCTTGTATCTTTAATGCATTAGTGTATAAACAGCATTTTAACTGTTGTAGATGGAGCTGGTTTTCTCTATTTGAGATTTTGCACACTCCAAATCGTAATAAGATCAATATGAGGGGTCAAGAGATGGATGACTTTGGGGTGGCGCACTTCATGTGGCATCAGTATTTAACATGGGGGGTTTATATTTTTGTTCAGTGTATAAAACAAACTCATAAATCATGTTCATTACGGTCTACACAAGAATATTAGACACACAGTAAACACACACAGCCTAAACCTCAGAAACAACACTATTCCCTATAATCTAGGGCTGCAGCTAACAATTACTTTCATTGTCAATTGATCTGTTTCATATTTTCTGCATGAATTCATCAGTTGTCTGTGAAAATGTCGATCAGATTTTCTCAAAGATAAAGATGACGTCTTCAAATGTCTTGTTTTTTGTCTTTTCTTTTAAATTAAAGAAATTATAAAATGTTTAATCATTCTCTGACTCACCTTAAAGGAGACATGTTTGTGTGCTGCCTTCAGCTCCTCAACATTACCTGCAGGAACCAAATAAAGACAGAAACTAACAGGAAACCAGATGATTTGCTGAGATCGACTCAATCTGCTGTAACCACCCCTCATTAAGGAATTTTAACAGGTGAAACAGGTTTTGTTTTCTTGTGATTTTCTTTTCTCATTTTGAGCTGCACCCATTTCTGTATTGGCTCAAGTCTCTGCAGTCAGGTGGTGTTTGGAGATAAGACAGTCACACCTTCACTTGTTGAATGCGGATGTCTTCATGGTGCCTTCAAGTGCTGCTGGAAATGCGCAAGTTAACTGAAGAACAATTGAAGTGACTGTTTACCAGCATAAAACATCTTCTTCCAGGGGCCTTGCAGAGGTTTTTCAACCAAAAGAACAAAAGCCATAACTGAATTTTATGAGGTATGTCATGTTGTTGTAGTATAGAGGCCTGTTGGAAACCCCCATATACGACTATGTACTTTGATTTCCTGTTTTACAGTTAATTTTAGTTGTCAGGGTAACCACAGAAGAGATGCTGAGCTGTATTTGAGGGAGGTAAAGTTCACCCATAGGCAAGATAATAAATACAAATAATAACTCAATCTGCTTTACAGCAAACATCTGTTTTGTTTTCAAATAAATACTTGATCTACTTTGACTTAGAGAAACCCCAAAACTCTAACATGATCTTCAGCTCTGGAACATTAAAAGATTAAGTTGGAAAGTTTCCCATTTTACCCAGTTGAAATCCTGTAGGTGCCCAGATTTATTTATCAGAACCCCATGGTCTCAGAAACCTGCTCTCAGTGTGTGAAGAGGAACATTACAAGCAGGTTCTCACAGGACTGGGCTGTAAATACCATTAATGTGTCAGGGGACAACAGTGTTCAAGGTGGTCCGGTCTCTGGAGCCCTCCTGTGGTTAAAACAGGAACAGATCTGAGTTCTTCTACCAAGATTTTTAAACTGGGGACGAGTGTGAGTAACAGGGCTGCAACTAATGGCAACATTTATCATTGATTAGTCTGTTTCTCAATTAATTGATTAGTTATTTGGTCGACAAAATATCAGAAAAACTTTAAAAATGTCAATCAGTGTTTCCCAAAGGCCAAGATGACGTCTTCAACTGTGTTGTTTTGTCCACAACTTGAAGATATTCAGTTTAGTGTCATGGAGGAGGAAAGAAAGTAGAACATATTTAATTTTAAGAAGCTGGAATCAGAGAATTTTGACTTTTTAATCTAAGAAATAACAACTAGCCAACTGATTGTAGTGACTGTAATGAGTACCAGTATATTGAGAAAGATACATATCAATATGATATCATCTACTGTAAAAGCACAACTTTACAAAATTAATAAAAGTTTGTCTGTATTAATAAAGAAATAGAACATACATCTGAAAGTAAAATTAAGATTTTTATTATTGTTTGTTTGTATACAGGAATGTGCAGATAAAAGATACAAATCATTAAGAATAAACAGGATATATGTTGCATGATAATTTGCTCAGATTATATTTTAATAAGACAGGAATCACAACAAAATTAACATATCAAGGTTATATTTCCTATTTTTTCATATCAGGTGAAGTTTTGTGTCCCATAATGTTGCCTGTGATTAATTATGTTCTATAACAGGTTTCATAAAAGGTTCGATAATTTCAGAATGAAAATACATACGACTCAAAAATAACAAGAAAATCAGGAGAGTTACAGATAATTAGCTAAAAACAAGTCAAAGCTAAATTTTATTACTCTTTGGTGCTGAACCTTGAGCTATTAGCAGAGTTTAATTTTGCAAACATGGTTCAGTCGCATTAAATGGAGCTGATATGTGATCATAATGTTAGTCATCTTAGCACTGTCTGTCCATTGACTCCTACTGTATCACACGAGACTGTTGGTCTTTCAGTGTTGCAGCCATTTCAACAGAGGAAACTTACATCTCTGTCTACATCTCTGGATAAAATAGAGTCTCCAGGATGATTTTCTTTTTCTCTGATCTCGGTTGGCCTTCCAGCAGAGAGTCATGGATCTTCTGCCATGAGTCCATCTCTGAGCTCCACAGAGCAGCTCTGGCTCTGATGAGCTTTGACACTTCAGTCTCGGTGCCTTTAGCCAGACTGATGCTGTCTTTGCAGATGAAGAAGATATCCATGCCAAGGAAGAGAGCATTGACTGCAATGAAACCGGCCCTAGCAGACTTGCTGAGCGCAAGAGGCCCTTTGACAGCTGCCTGACCAATATCTGGGACATCTGCAGCCACTCTGGGAACGTTACGAAAGGCTTTCCCCTCCTGAGCCACCACTTTAGCAGCACTCGATGCAACCTCTTCCATTTTTAACCCCTTCAAAGCAGAGGCAGCATCAACAAGCCCATCAATGCCTTTACCAACAGTGAAACTAACTTTACCAAGTTTCACGCCTACACCCACTGCTACACCTACTTTGCTTGCTTCCATTTTGCTGACTGGTTGATTGGCCACCTTCTCCAGACAATCCTGGAGACTCTCCACATCATTCATGAAGCCCTTAAAGGTTTCACCAGCTTTCTTCTGTTGTGTAGCATTTACTCCGATCTCTGTGAAGGTGGTGACGACGCTGTTGACTGCGCTACCCATTCCCAGCCCAACCCCAGTCATTGTCAGAGCTAAAGAAATTCCAGCTGTGAAAGGAATCAATGCCAGACCAACAATGGACAGCACACCTCCAACCGCCCCCACTGAGCTGCCTGCCACACTGGAGATCTTTGCACCCTTATTCATCCTGTCCAGCTGAACAGCAATCTCCTCCAGCTTGTCCAGAAACTTCGTCATCCTGGGACATCGCTCTTTAAACTGACTGATGAAGTCTGAACAGGACACTTCCTGGAACAAGAACACCATCCGGAAGGGCTGGTTCATCCTGAGAGGAGACAAGAGGAAATGAAGAGGGAATAATTTAGGATCTGTCACAGTGTGATCTTTGTTAAAGTCACTCTGATTCTGCACATTTTCCCTGTTTCCAACAAATCATCTTCAAGGACTGCCTGATCACTTACTGCCTGATATATCCAAAGATAATCAAAGTTATTCACTTCACCTGTCGGTAGTTTTAATGTTGTGGCTGGTTTAAGCAGAGAAGTCCTTTGAGCTAAATGCTAACTCCATCATGCTAACATGCTTATATGTGGCCGCTATGATGTTCTTATCAGGTTTAACACGCTAACATTTGCTTATCAGTTTCAAAAACAAAGTATAACTGAAGCTGGTGTAGTGACATTACTTTTGCAACTACCCGATGGTGACGCTAGAGGGGAAGTTAATTTTACAACAATCATGTCATTAGTTTTTGAGATATTTCACATTTCTTTCATGTGTAAATGTAAACCTTTAAGGTGAAGTCAGTAGGATTCATCATCTGCTAACTGTGGATATCTGCATCACTTCATATTTTGTGGAAATACTTCCAATACCTGCTGAGATATTTGGTCAGTTCCATCCACTGGACCATGTTGCTGCATGACTCACAGTGTTGCTCAGACTGCAGTCTTTATGCAGAGCAGGAATGTAAAGAAAACACTTTTTGGACTTTACATCTGTATTTTTCACAGTATACAGTCTTTTGAAGACCTTGCACAAGTGTGCTGACATATTTGGAGCTGAAACACACACCTGGGTAAAACCTACCTGATTTCCTCAAGCTGATTGATGTGATCAAGCATCCTTCGTAGGTCATCTTCAGACAAATCCACACTGAGTTCCACAACAGTTTCCACGGTCGTTTTCAGGCTAAAGTCACTGAAGCAGCTGTGAAAGACAGTGTCACTTATTTTCTATGGTCCATTCAATTTATTGTGCAAAATGTGTGCATCATTTAGTCTCTACAACATCAGTATACCTTTTGTCCAGCTTCTCACAGATGGTTTTGGTGGTCTGTATGTATCTGTCCAGCTGATATGCCAGCACTTCCACATTTTTAAGTTTGGGAAGGAAGAAGACGTCTGCATCTCTTTTAAACTCCAGGAGGAGAGGGCAGATCTGTTGTGCAGCACCGATGACGACCTGAACATATTCAAAGCTAATGTCTTTGGGCAGGTGTAACACCTGGTTCTCCATGAACACATGCAGTGACGTCACCGCCAGCTTCTCCACTGCATCCAGAAAACAGTCGAGCTTCTTCAGACCTCCCAGAGTGTCCATCAACACTTCATCCAGCTCCTTCTCCAGCTCTGCACGCAACTCGTCATCATTCAGGGTTACCTTGCTCTTTAGATATTCCCCAAAGGCCTTACCTTTGTCCTTCGACTCTTTAACATGGCTGATGTTTAGGTCGATTTTGTGTGCCTTGTCTTTAATGTCCATCATCATGTCTAACTCTGTCTCTCTCCAGATAATCCATTTTGAGAACATCTGACAGAATTCTCTCACTGTGTCGATGTAGGTGAGAGTATCTGTGCTGTAGCGGCACAAGGCCTGTTTTAGTTCTTTTCTGTAAGACAAAACATCATCCAGATGTGAAATTTTAAACAATACAATTATGCAGTGTTTTAAAAAAGCATCCACTCCTCTTGGAAGTTTATACATTTCATTGCTTTGTTTTTGTTTATCTTTTAACCATTTGTGTTTAGCTTTGGCTGTATTCTTGGAGTCACTGTCTTGCTGGAAAATACATCTTCTCTCAAGTCTCAGTTCTCTTGCAGACTGCATCAGGTTGTCCTTTAGGATTTCTTTACCTCCTCACATCATGATGCTTCATAGTGAGGAGGGTGTGTTTGTAATGATGTGCACTGTTTGGGTTCTGCCAAACACAGTATCTACTCTGACCAAAGAACCTTCTTCTAGGTGACTTAAGAGTCTCCCACATGTCTTCTGGTGAACTCTAGTTAAGATTTACTAAGAGCTTTTTTCAATAGTGGGTTTCTCTTTTTCCTATTTCTGGTGAAGAACAGGCAACAGTTGTTGCATGTACAGTCTCCGAAATCTCAGCTGCTCAAGCTTGTGACTCCTTCAGGAGAGTCATGGGTGTCTTGGTGGCCTCAGTCAATCATCTCTTTGTTGTCTTGTCACTCAGTTTTGGGGGGCTTCTATAGGGGTTGAATGAGGGTCTCAATAATTAGTAACTATTGTGTCTTAATAGTGAACCCAACACAGTATTTGTTTTTGTGTTTTCACATTAGAAAGATGACAGAGACTGCTGCCAAATGTCACTGAAACAGACACAACATGACAAAAAATAGATGTCGAGAAAGAAGTCTGCAAAAAGATGCAAAGCAACAGCAAAATACATCAATAAACACAGGACAACTGCAAGTGTAAATATTAATATTAAAGATGGTTAAATGTCATCTAGCTGCTTTGTTGCAGGTTCACACACTAAAGTGCTTCAACTACTACAACAAGTCATAAACAAAAGCACTTCTCAGTCTGCATCTCTGATTTAATCTAATTTTCTGCACTTCTAGAATTTGACCAGCAGATGTCCCCAAAGCACAAATGGTTCCTCAGTGAATGAAGGCCCTTCAGACAGTTTCACTTTCACTTTTACCAAGTCATGTTCAAAAAATTTCTTGTGCACATTTATTTGCTTCATCTTTTAAACTGTTAAAAGTGGTTTGGTCAACACAATGACTGAATATTTACCAAGAGCAGATTGGTGTTTTTTTCAATTAAAGGATCCAGCATTATTTTTCTAATGTTAATTAGATAAAACCCAAGTAGAATACTTAATTACAAGTAAACATAGAGCAAACATTCTTTATTAGAAAAACAACAGTATGAACCACCTTCAGAACAGAACCTCAAAACAGCAGTAAGGACTCTCACGCTGTTTTAAATCAAACTAGTGCACATTTACCAGGTAAAGAACACAACTAGAATACTTTGTTTTTAAATGATTTGGTGTTTTGTGGCACCAGCTGGTATCTGGACTGTACATTTGCTTTTTCTGTGTAATGTGGGAGATCACTCTCCGCTTTTTCATCAGCACAAGAAGTACAAAGTGCCGCTCCCTTTTCACTTCCCTTCGCAAGGGAAGGGGCTCATATGCACTAACATGCACTAACATGCACTTCCAGGTGTGCACGCTCTGATCGGCTGCCCCAACTCAGAACAGAAAATTTCATATTACAACACACACATGGTACAGATGCCATTAGTGCTCTATTTCTTTCCATAGTAGACAACTGTGTGCTGCTAAATCAATGCGATTTAAATGCTCAACATTTTGCATCTTGAATCTTTAATGCATTCGTGTATAAACAGCATTTTAATTGTTGTAGATGGAGCTGGTTTTATCTATTTTGCACACTCCAAATCGTAATAAGATCAATATGAGGGGTCAAGAGATGGATGACTTTGGGGTGGCGCATTTCATGTGGCATCAATATTTAACATGGGGGGTTTATATTTTTGTTCAGTGTATAAAACAAACTCATAAATCATGTTCATTACGGTCTACACAAAAATATTAGACACACAGTAAACACGCACACTAAACATCAGAAACAACACTATTCCCTATAATCTAGGGCTGCAGCTAACAATTACTTTCATTGTCAATTGATCTGTTTCATATTTTCTGGATTAATTTATCATTTCTTTGTGAAAATGTGAATCAGAGTTTCTCAAAGCCAAAGATGACGTCTTCAAATGTCCTGTTTTTTTGTCTTTTGTTTTGAATTAAAGAAACTATAAAATGTTTAATCATTCATACTCACCTTAAAGGAGACATGTTTGTGTGTGCTGTCTTCAGCTCCTCACCTTTACCTGCAGGAACAAAATAAAGACAGAAAATAACAGGAAACCGGATGATTTGCTGAGATTGACTGAATCTGCTGTAACCACCCCTCAGTGTGGAACTTTAACAGGGGACCCACAGATTTTATTCCCCTTTAGTTTCGTTTTCCCAAGTTGTGTCACACCCATTTCTGTGCTGCCCTGTTCGAGGCTCTGATGAATTGAGAAATAAGAGGAAATCAAAACACAAGTATAAAAGTTTAAAAGCAAACAGAGACAAGAAGAAGACATTTTAGAAATGAGAGATTAAAAACGCAACATGAAGACAGAAACAAAGGAAAGACAAAACAAAGCAGCTTTACTGCGGTAGCCGGTCATGTGACTGAGATGCTGCTCTCCTGTTAGAAAGAGAATAAAACACAATCATCATTAAAATAAACAACAGCCAACACATACAGCCGCCACACTTCCTGTGAGCGCCAGAGTAAATCCAAAAACAAAATGAACATTTAACAGCAGGCGACTGTAAAAAGTGACAGAAAAGGTTTTCACAAAGTAGTTCATGAAGTTCTGTGGAGACGTGGTTTATGCAGCTGAGCTGATTATTGATAACTTTACTCTGATGCCCGAAGATAGGCCATTTATTGATTTATTTATTTTACATTTAGTGAAATAATTCTTGACTATTTCTGGAATATTTCTAAAATATATTTTGTAGACTACAGTTTCTCATACATTATGCTTTTGAATAAATGTTCCCAGTCCATAAAAATGTAATTTTACATTTTTTATCCTTTATTGTTTTAGTGCTACATGCATTAAACAGATTTGGTCGATGTATGTTATTATGGAAGGGGTCTGCACGGTGGCTCGGTGGTTAGCAGCGTTGCCTCACAGCTAGAAGATCCCCGGTTTGTGCCCCGCTTAACACGCCTGGGATCTTTCTGTGTGGAGTTTGCATGTTCTCCCTGTGTTTTCATCGGGTTCTCTGGCTTCCTCCCACAGTCCAGAAACATGCTGAGGTTAATTGATTATTCTAAATTGTCCGTAGGTGTGAATGACAGTGTGCTTGTTTGTCTCTATATGTAGCCCTCTGATAGACTGGCGACCTGTTCAGGTTGTCTCCTGCCTTCACCCTGAGTCGACTGGGATAGACTCCAGTCTCCCTGTGACCCTACAGAGGATTAAGTGGTGTACAGATAATGGATGGATGTTATTATGGAAGATATATTTCTTATTTATGGGATGTGTCTGCAAGTGGTGAAAATGGTCTTTGTAATTTACAGGTCATTACAGTGGCAACTCTTTATACATATAGCATTACTGAAAAGTTTGGTGGCAGTATTAACCCTCATGTCCAACTGTAGAACACAGTAATCAGTTTCACAGTAATTAACTCTCGTGTTGGTTTTCTGTTACCATCCCTTGTGTTAATGGCTCGGCTTTGACCTGTGTCTTAAATCAGCTGTAAAATAAACTAAAAACTATTTTCTGTCATCCAGTTTGTTTCTCATGTCTTGGTTACCTTGTTCCTTATCCATGAAAATATTGGTTTTAATATTTTTGGTGTGGGCCTCTTGGCCTTTTTTGTCAGTATACCCCTCGATGCACTCTGCAAGTCACCAACTCTATACTGAATTGACCTCACATGTCTGGACGTGTCTGTCTTCGTTTGTTTGGTTATTGTGCAGGTATATGGGAAAACAAAGCAAAATGAGAATCCCCTAAGGCTGTGACAGAGCACTTATGATATCAGTTTTGGCTCTAATTATTGCTTTTTAATCTCATTTTTATCACTGGGTCAAAACCAACCCTAACAACACAAAGGTCATAATTTCAACCAGAGCATTTTATAATTTAGGGAAAAACTTTTTTTTTGTTTTATTTTGTTGAAATAGAGGTTCCTGACAAAGTCAAAAAGCCTTGATGCAATAAACAAATTTATGTGGTTCTTTTATGCAATTAAAACCTAAAAATGGGTCACTGCTGACCCTAACATGGAAGGAAGGTTAAGTAAATTACAATTGTAACACTGTAAAAATGTAAAAAAATATAAAACATGTATGCTAGCAGCTGTGGTCACCAGTATTTTACTGTAATTTCACATTCTACAGCAGAATGCAGGGATGCATTTTACAGTGATTTACTGTTTTAATTATGGTAACAAAACTGTGAATGTCCAGTGAAATGCTGGCAACCACAGCTGCTAGTGTTTTATTGTAATGTTCCAGCTCTGTAAAGCTGAGAGGCTTCAGCAAGTATTGCCTGGTCCCTTTCTGTGTTACATTATTGGACTATAATTACTGATGCTGCAACACACATGTAGGGTTGGGAAATGTGTGTTGCAAGCTGAGCAGTGCAGCAGAAACTCAGGACAGCAGAGTTTTATACTGAGACTCACCTGCAGACCCTGAAGCAGGACTGAAACCACAAGCTTCCGTTCATGGGAAGCAGCTGCAGGATGCATGAAGCTGGGCAGAGGCCTGTGTGTGTGTGTTTTTGTGTGCTTGTGTTTGTGCATTAGTGTGTGTCAAACATTTGTGTCAAAACCCTCAGTGCAGACACCCGGAGATCAGGGTGGAGACGCTGCTGACATGGCAGAGTGTAGCAACATTTGTGTCAAAACACTCAGCGCAGACACCCGGGGATCAGGGTGGAGACGCTGCTGACATGGCAGAGTTCTCACACACAACGTCGCAGCAAAACATCAGCAGCAGCTCTGAAAGTAACTAAGTGCATTTACTCAAGTGCAGCTTTGAGGTTTGCTTCAGTTTTGCAACCTTATACATCTACTCTGCTGTGATTTAGTGACACATGTTATTCTTTTTACTCCACTACATCTGTTTCATACTTCAGGTACTTTTAAGATTGAGATCAGAGAAACATGCAGTGTGATTTGAGGGGTTAACCAATACCCGATACCTTCACCACCACAGTAAAATGATAAAACAGAGTAAAAGTTTATAAAGTAAGAAAGTAGTCTCCTTGTGCATCGAGACACTACTCCCAGGGCTCCTGCAACATTTCCTGGATGCCCCGTCATGCCAAGCACGGCATCTGAATCTTGTAAATGGAGTAAATGATGACCTGTTAGGCCGTTTATGTTCAGGCACTGCAGCCTTATTGTCAGGCTGTAAAGTTAGTCCGTCACAAGGCCGGTAAAAGTGGCGACATAATCAAGTATTAAGAAGCTAGCTGCAGGCAAATTTAGGAGGGTCTAAGAAAAGGGGAGGAGCAATCCAGTTTGTTTATGAGGGGGAGAAAGGTAATAAGGCAATAAGGAGGGAAGGCAGCCTAGAGGGTGCTTGTGATGGGAGATGCAGGTAGATTTAGGAGGAAAGGTTTGTTGTTCCCCAGGAAATAGTCTGTACCAGTCTCAGGCCTGATGTAGTCTTATGGTCTAGGAGTAGAAGGAGAGATTATTTTATAGAATCGACTGTTCCTTGGGAGAATTCAGCAGAAGAAGCACATGAAAGGAAAAAAACTTAGATATGCAGAGTTTGGAGTAGAAGTGGAGCAGCGAGGATGGAGAGCTAGGATTTGTCAGGTGGAGGTTGGGTGTAGAGGATTTATATTAAGATCTGTTGTCTCTTTGTTGAGGGAGTTGGGAGGAAGGGGACAGAGTGTGAGGAGAATAGTGAAGGAGATGTCAGATGAGGCAGTGAGATCCAGTCAGTGGGTCTGGATCAGGAGGAGTAGTATTACCTGGGGGCCCAGTAGGGGGAGCAGTTAGTCTAGACAGACTTTTAGGAGTAACAGGGAAGAAAAAGCAGGAAGTAGAAGTCTATTTAAGTGGAGGGTGTGGCCTGTTTGAGCCTGTTTGAAACCATGCGGTTGCTTCAGGTGAGTTGAGCTGTATAGTGTCTTTGTGGTTGTGTGGCTGCTGAGGTGAGTCTGTTTGCTGAACCTGCTAGTTTATTTTATGCTGCCTCCACCTTCAGCACCCTCTATACTTTCACTACCCCCTACCCGAACCAGGGTTTGTATCCCCACCCTGCTTTGATTGGTGCAGTTGCTGAGAGGCTGGGGTAGTTGATGGTCATGCTGGTTGTGGTAGTGGAGGCAGAAGAAATAAGTGTTTTGGTGAGGAGCGGTGATGGCTGGCGTTAGGGGAGTGACTCTGGGACGCCAGTGATCACTGTCTAGCCTCCTGGAGATATTGTGGGACCAACTAGATGGAACACCGTTGAAAGGAAGTTCCCATCTGATGACTCCAAAGATGTGGTAGCAATCACTGCTCACTGGTTTACAGAGGGAAAGCTGCAGGTGTGGTATTAAGCTTGAGAGTTCTATATTCTGGAGCACAGGTTTCCTCTGTTTACTTTTAATCCTAAACTGTGACAAACTGCTGATACTTCAGCTAGAGTTTTATTTTGAAGAGGAGGAAGTAGTCACAGGGAGCCAGTAAGTGTGTTTTTTAAAGGATGAATTGTTTTGTTTCCCAAATCAGGCTTAAAACAATATTCCTGATTATACTGAGGCAGCTTTTGGCAACTCTGTGGTTGTTCCTCTTGTCTACACTGGCTGTGATTTTAATTTCAGTAATGTGGGGCAAAATCCAACCCCTTTAATGAGAACTTCATTTGTAAGTTTGAAAATCCAAGTTAGAGATTAACTACAGGTACACTAGCATCAGAGGAGGTTTTTATTTGAATATACACACTGCTAAGGTTTCATAGCCTTCATTTTTGTGTATTTCGACCATTTAACTAATGTTTTCATTGAAACCTTCCCTCTAATTACTCACTGTGCTCTAATTTTCTCTCCTGGTGGGAAGAAATGGTTTTAACCCTGGAGACCAGAGGGCCCGCGGGTGCTTCCTCACCCAGAGACTCCCTCTAATCAGGCTCATTTACTGAGCAAAGCAACTAAGTGCAATCACCTTTAAGAGAGCCTCTGTTTTTCCTTTCTGCTACTCCAGAGCACCATTTACTGAAAGCCCTCCCAGAGCCAAAGCTCGAGGGGCGCTCTAACAAGCCCCCGATTAGGCCTGGATTTGCAGCTTGCTGAGTTAATGTCAGATTGGCATAAAGAGTCCACGTGGGACCAGAGTGGGTGCTGGTCTGGGACCTGATGAGCGCACCCTCCTCGCCTGTCAGGAATAATTGTTTAATGAAAGCGAACAGTGTCCCAAATCCTGGCAGAGAGCGAGAATCAGAGGCATCTTTAGTCAGAGCTCAAGGCCTCTCTGCAGGGAGGAGTGTTGGGGTCTGCAGGAGAGATTCTGCTGAAGGAGAGTTCACTGTGCTCTGCTGCAGAATGAACGCTGCTGTCACTATGTAGCTGTAGGCCGGGCGATGAAAAGACAGTGAAATATACCGGTGACAGACACTTCCTCGTTAGCAGTAGCACAATTGTTTGATGGAATGTTAAAACTGTCATGAGAGCCCAAATGAAATTGTAAAGCATCCTCCGTGTCTGGATCATAAACATTATTAGACTCTTATATCCCTTGATAATGGATCTTCTGTCGCTCTCCCAGTCTGTTCATGCAGGTGTTCTAAGGTATGCTAGTCTGCAGCTGCCCTGTTTAAAGCCAAAAGGGCCAATAATCATAATTTCTCAAACCCATTTGTTTGAAAAATGGCATCAACCTGTCAGGACTCTGCGTCTTGGAATATTGAAAAAAAAAAAGAAGTGAAAAGAGCAGCTTTTGAACAGCGAAAAAACGACCCTCTGTATGGCAACAAGCACAATGTAGGAACTGTTTTAGTCAGTCAGGCATAAAAAGTGATGTTTTCTGATTGATAAAAATACCATAAAAATTGTATGATCATGTTTTTTTGATAGCAAAATGGACATTTTCTTGAATGATAATGCTGATGCTCTTTAATTAATGTGCCATAAAAACTGCATTTTTACTTTTTGTCACCATAAACAGCTCTTTTATTGTAAATCACCAGAGAACCATAACAAGCAGAATGTTTCAAGTTTCTGACGGCATGAAAAACAGATCTGTCTCAAGCAACAGTGGCATTACCCTTTAAATAACTTGCCATAAAAAGCAGTGTTTTGGGATTTTAATTAGAAGGCTGCTCTAATTTACACTTTTAATGAAAATGTCAACTTTTACTAGAGTCTTTGAGGTCTTCATCTGACCCGGTGATGGAGGCAAAGAAATTTATTGTATTTCAAAATTCCAGCAGATGTCTTTGATCCGTAGAGCAGAAGGTCGTTCACTGGGATGTAAACTGTGGTTGAGACTTGATAACGAGGTGCCTCAGGGGCCAAAAAATATTAGGCAAGTGTTTTGATGTACAAATGCAGATGTTTTGACAGTGTTTTAAAGCAGAAGTTACAACAGAACAGAATGTTTACACCCATATAGGAACTAAGACACAACTTGAAAGAACAGATCTTCCTTATTGAACCCATGTCCAAGCTTCATTACTCTTAAATTTAAGGTTCTGCACATTCACTCTGGCTCAGATGAGACCTGGAGTTAGATGTTGTAGCTGGATGGAGACGAGTTTTATCTTGTAAACTGTAATTATAAAGGATTAATTGTTAAGATACATTCATAAATATTAGGGTTTTATCTGCATGGAGGAATTTACCTAGAGAGGGTTTCCCCAGCCCCAAACCAGACTCTTGTGTTGTACTTTTTGTTCAAATCATCAGGAATAACCATGCTAGTGCTCGGAATATGCCCCTCAGATTACTTTTCAGGGTGTGTTATTGAAGCACTTCAACATTTTCACAGCTACTTTTACTCAAGGAAAACCTTCTAAGTGCTTCTTCCACCTTTTGAGTTCTGTCGTTTCTGAACTGACCTCCACTCATGCATTTATTCTGACTGAGGATTTTCACTTTTTTGGCACTAAAACACATTTAATTTGTTCTTTTTTTTCTTTACATTAATTTCATACCACCTTTTACACCTATTCAATGCTACTCGGTGGCTGATGGACAATAAATGCTGAACTAAGAGCAGCAGGAATCCATCTGTCCGAACGTGTCTGACCGGAGCTCATCTGGTATCTGACGTGAAGCCCTGAGGCCTGAGAGAAACATGATGAGGACGTTTTTCACAAGGAGACGTCCAACCTGCACAGGACTCCGTTTCTCTCTGTGACGCTGCTGTTACATGAGCAGCTGAACGGCAGTTTTCATCTTCTTCGTGGGAGCTGAAATGAGGGTCTCGACCCAAAAACAAAGCTCAGGATGCGTTGGCACAGCTGTGAATGTAGACAGCGTTGGTCTCTGCTCGAAAGCTGTCTGAGATAATAGTAAAGAACATTTTAGAAATTTGAAAAACATACATGTGTGAATGTGGGAGCTGCTGCTTTGCTGTGGAGAGGAATTTTAGTTTCAAGCTGTTGGATGTGAAATGATGATCTACATTTTCCTGTTTATGCATTTTAATTGAACTGTTTCTGTACATCCAGTTAGGAAATTAAGTTTAAAGCCATGCAGGAAAAACACACAAAAGCAAAGAGTTAGGCAAAACCACAGAGTAAGATTCCCTGGTTGCAAGATGCATGCATGAAGAATCACCAAGCAGCAACCTCTGATGCTGAAAAATGAAATTAATGCGAAGTGCCCAAAACTGCAGTTCCTCAAATGGCCACTTGAGGCTGCCTCCAAAAGTGAGTCGACTCCCATAGACCTTAATGTTAAAATGTCCGTCTTTACAGCACAAATTAAAATGTTTATAGACTGGTACAAAAATGGTTTTGGTCTCTATCGCTAAGTTCCCCTTTCATAGCAGCTGCAAGGGGGCTTAAGGTTCATTTAACTCACCCATTTATATTGTATTAAAGCTTAAAGTTGTGCATAATTAAGGGCATGGCGGCTTTAAGTGGCAGGTGAGAGCCTCCACAGGACAGCACATGGCTCAAAAACAGTCATAAGGCTCGCCTCAGCTTCACTCAAACTCCACCTTTTTCTCCTTTTTTAGTTTAGCTGGGACTTAGGAGGAGTCAGGCGCTGTTAGGGCAGCCAAGGTTGGAGTGAATTAAAAACTAAAGGCTGAAATTAAAACTAATGAAACACACAAAACCGCAATACAGAGTCAAAAAAAATGCTGCTGCTGTGGGTGTTAAAGTCTTAAAACAGCCCGAATCATGAGGCTTTGTGCTTTTGAACACTGTAAAGTTTGTCAAATCAGACACTGAGTATTTAAGTTCAAAGCTCAAAATATTCCACAGAAAAATGAAGATGGGAACAATCCAAAATACAAACTTGTGCAGCAGAACTTCCCTCTCATTCATTCATTTGTTCTCAGGACCTCTTATTTTTGCTCATGTGGCCCTTTGGAGGGGCCTGACCCAGAGGTTGGGAACCACTTAGCTACTTTATATAAAGGAGATAAAACAAACAGAGCAAAGATGCACCAACATTAATCTTGGAATAATGTAATTTTGAATAATATATCAGATAAAAAAACGGCCACTTTTGGTCATTTAAGTACTTGTGTTCATGCAGGACTTTAACTAGTGAGAAGTTATTTTTACATTTTCAGAACATGCTACATTTATTTATTTGTCCGAATAATTTTTGTTTGCTTTAATATTTCAAGACAGTTTTTTAGTCTTTAGATTTTTTCATTTTGAGGTCTGATCTCCACCCATGCATTTATTCCGACTGAGGTTTTCCCACTTTTTAGGCGATAAAAGACTTTTAATTTGTTCTTTTTCCTCCTTTTCTTTTCAGCTACTTGGCGGCTCGGAGACAATGAAAGCTGAACTAAGAGCAGCAGAAATCCGGATTTCCAAACGCATGTGGTAAGGAAGAAATCTGAGTTTTAGTCACACACAATATGAAGTTCAAGCAACATTACTATGTCAACACAACTTATAAGTTCATCTTAATCAGGAAATTAGATTTATATCTTGCAACAATGCACTTAAATAAATAATGGGAATATGTGCCTTGATTTAGTTTTAAGATAAACATTTTTACTGCTACTTTTACTCAAGTAAAACCTTCTAAGTACTTATCCATCTTCTGGATTCTGTCACTTATATCCTGATCTCCTTCCATGCTCTTATTTTGAAATGTTTGCAACTTAAAAGGTTTATCTAAATTGGGAACTTAAATTTTCATATGGAAAAATGCATTTAAATGAGTGGTGGGAATAGATTCCTTGAATTGATTTTTAGAGCGTGTTGTTGAACAGTTTTACTGCTACTTTTACTCAAGTAAAACCTTCTAAGTGCTTCTTCCATCTTCTGGATTCTGTCACTTATATCCTGATCTCCTTCCACACTCTTATTTTGAAATGATGTTTGCAACCTTAAGATTTTTTAAAAATCTTGCAGAAAATGCATTTAAATAAGTGTTGGGAAGAGATCCCTTAGAGTGTGCTGCTGACATATCTTCACCGCTACTTTTACTCGAGTGAAATCTTCCCAGTGCTTCTTCCACATTTTGAATTCTGTCATTTATATCCTGATCTCCTTCCATGCTTTTATTCTGAAACAATGCTTGCAACTTCAAAGGTTTATCTAAATCGGGAACTTAGATTTTTATCTTGCAACAGTGCTTTTTAAATAAGTGGTGGGATGTTTGCAGATTCTAGGAGTTGTGTTTAAACCGTTCGACCAGCAGGGGGAGACAAACTCCACTGAGGCGAAGCGGAGCTGTCCGTTCAGCACCACACACTCATACATTAATTACAGCTTTGGAACACAAATATGATGCGTTTAAGGCTGAATTCAGGAGTCGAACCCTCAAAATGACCGGGAATGAGCCTGAGCTTCCTCCACGCATCGCTGCTGGTTGTCATTCATGGAGAATCGGAGCAAAGGTTTGCGGCTTTAACCTCAATAACCGCAGATATTAACGAAGGAGTGCGCAGAGAGGAGCGCAGGAGGCGGCTGCAACAATTGGATCGGACAGCAGTAATAATAATGTTAATAAAAATACATCTCAGCCTGCATGTGGCAACAAACGCAACCCAGTGATCCTCCATTTAAGAAGAAGAGAGTGGAGAGAGAGAGAGAGAGAGTCCACCACCCCCTCCTTCCGCCCCCTCCACCACTCACAGAAACGGAATTAAAAAATCTTTAATATCTTTCCAGCCTCCATTGCTGCAGCGCGGACACACACACACGCGCACACACACACACACACACACGCAAGCAGGCAGGCAGACACACACTGTGGGCCTTTAAAGCGTCGCCAGAAGAAGAAGAAGAAGCAGAAAAACTCCGATTAGAGAGCAGCCTGACATCACTGAGCGGCGGAATAAGGAGGCTGGAGTGGACGCACTGGCATCGTGACACCAGCAAGCAGCGGCTCCCGTGTCTGTGGATCCTTGTGCGCTCTCCTGATTGTGTAATATAGGATTCTTTTTTTTTTTTTAAATCATCCTCTCCTGCAAAGCCGCCAAACCTGCATCCGAGAGCGCACGGAGAGCAGAGAGGAAGAGGAGGAGGAGGAGGAGGGGAAACCAGGAGGGATCGCAGCGTTCATCACAATTTCTTTTCTCTTCCTATTACATGGCGCAAGGGCTAAACAAACGGGACCGTCCTGGGTGTGATACTGCCTCGGTGAATTTGGATTTCCAAGCAGCGGCAGAAGCAGCAGCAGCAGCAGCAGCGGCGGCGGCGGCGGCGGCATCCTCCTCCTCCATCCACCGAACCAGCGTCCTCGGCTGCGGCGGCGGCGCCCACACCGACTCCTCGTCCTCCTCCTGCCGGCTCCATGTCGAGTGATGGTCGGCTTGCCTTGCTGGATGCTCCCCGCTCTCTCCGGATCGTCGACGACCGAACCTCCTCTGACCGCAGACCCCCATTTTCGGCGGAAAGCTTCCCAGAGCTATAGGGCTACATATGGAAACTGGAGATCAAAATTTTAGGAAAAAGGAAAATCTAAGCGGTTAATTTTTTTAAATTTAATTTTTTGTTTCTACCGTATTTTTTTTGCGTCTTTTCACGCCTGCTGATGAATTAATTTAGTCGTTGAGCCTTGGTTTCCTCATTCCACCGGCTTGATTTGAGAGGTTTTTCTTTGAACCCCTACAATAGGCGGTTATAAAACAGGGATTTGCTTTTTTCTCTTTTCCTCTCGACAGGACTTGAATCGGTCCATTTGTTTACTCTCTTCTGTTATGATAGATTCTCCTGCTCTCCTCCCCAGTTTATCACCTCCTTGCTTTTCTCCCTGTTTCTGACTAACCTCTAGAATAACACTGTAACAATAATAATAATATTACTAACACTAGACTTTAGGATAGCTGCAGTTCTGAACGCGCAATGTTCTCGCCTTTTGACTAACTCATTGTAACAGACGTATTGAACTGTTGTACTGTAAAGCCTGCCATTAATCTAACACCCCTCTCCCTCCTCTCTGCTCCATTTGAGCTCATGTAAATCAGCTGTAACCTTCCACAAGTCAACAAACAGGTTGTTTTTTTCCCCCCCTGAAGAACAAAACCTCACTTTCGGTGCGTTTTTACGCGCAGCTCCACAGGACAGACTCCATCCCCTCACAGCTCGGCTCGGTGGCTTTAGTCACATTTGGAGCTGTTCTCGCTGCTACATCTGCAGCCACAGGCCTGCTGAGCTGCTGCCGTCCTCTTTATCCAGTTTGGGTGTTTAAAAAAAAAAAGTACCAGAGAGGAGAGGCACCACCGCCGCCTCCTCCTCTCCCCCCTCCAACAAACCGGCCTCAGTTTTTTCTCTTGATTCGGTCCTCACCCAAACGCAACCATAAGGTTCCTACCGCATCCTCCTCCTCCTTCTTCCCTCTCCTTCCGCACGAGTATATCCCGTTTTTTCGGTTTGGTTTGGTCCCGCAAATTTTCAAATATTTACTTCTTGTACATCAAGAGGAAAGGGGGTCCCCCTTTCATGGAATGCGGAAACATGGGGCTGTTCGACCGCGGAGTCCAGATGCTGCTGACCACGGTGGGAGCCTTCGCGGCCTTCAGCCTCATGACCATCGCGGTCGGCACGGACTACTGGCTGTACTCCCGCGGCGTCTGCAGGACCAAGTCCATGAGCGAGAACGAGACCAGCAAGAAGAACGAGGAGGTGATGACCCACTCGGGCCTGTGGAGGACGTGCTGCTTGGAAGGTAAGAGAGGAACTGTGAACCAGCGTGGGTTCAGGTGTGTTTGAAGCTGTTTGAAGCCTGCCAGGCCTCAGTAGGAGCTCACACAGGTTTACTGCTGCAGGCCAGCTTCTTCTGCAGCTCTCACTTTCATGCAACCACAAGTTGAAGGATGGGGATGCATCTACTGCAGGAGTAGACTGGAGTTTGGTGTTTAAAGGCTCCTGTATAGTGGATCTGTCTAATTAGTGACTTATTCTCATGACATACTGAGAATTTGACTTCTCTGATGCGACAATCTGACTAAGAAACACGGCAAAACTGCTGCTGCTAATAGAACTCCCAGTGTTTAAAGTGAAGTTACGCAGAAGTTCATGGATGCAGCTCGATGCAAATGAAATCCACTGCAGGGTTTGGACTGAAATTGGTGTTTAAAAAGCCCGAAAGAGCTTCCAGCACTGCCTGCATTCATACTCCGACAATGATTCTGTCTCGGAACGTGCAAATCTATCAGTAAATCTCTCTAAATCATGACTTTTTCCTCATAGAATCCTGGGTGCTTTGACTTTATTTGTGAGTTTAATGTAACAGTCTGACTAAGAGAAGCCACTTTTGTTGAAATGACACATGCAACACACGACAAAGCAGCTGCTAGTAGAGGTTGCTGCGTTTTAAGTGAAGTTAGAATGAAGTTCAGGGATGCAGCTCAATGCAAATGAAATCCACTGCAGGTGTAGACTGAATCTGATGTTTGAAGACAGAAGTTTACAGACGCTACTAAATGTGTGTATAGCCCTAAAGAACTTCCAGTACCATCTATATTCATACTTCTGCACTGATTCTGTCTCCGATCACACAGATCTATCGATAGATCTCTCTCATTCGTGACTTTTTCTCTTAGAATACTGACTTTCTTGACTTGGTTGTGTCTCTAATGAAGCAATCTGACAAGGAAAAGTCATTTTTGTTGGAAAAAACACGTGAACGGGCTGCTGATGTTTGAGCTTAATACGTTTTAAGATGACTTCCAGGGTGTAACTTCAGCTCTTGCAGACACCATGAAGCAGGTTTCTGTCTTGGGACGCCCCCATGTATCTATACACCAATCAGAGTTGTGACATTTCCTCATGACAGACTGGATATTTTGACTTCTTAATGTCTCCAACATCACAATCTGTTGAAATGACACATGCGACACATGACCAGACTGGTGTTTAAGTTAAGATGTGTAGAAGTTTATAGACGCTGCTTGATGTAAATGAAATCTGCTGCAGGTTTTGACTGAATTTGGTGTTTAAAGTCCAAAAGAGCTTCCAGGACTGACTGTATTCATTCTCCTGCTATGTTTTTTGTCTACAAACAACCACCATCTTTCCATATATCATCTAATAAGTGACTTTTTCCTCATGACATACTGGATATTTTGACTCCTTTACGTCTCTAATGAAACAATCTGACGAGGATGAGTCACTTTTGTTGTAGTAGCTCATGTAGCACGTGACCAGGCTCGATGACCCTTCTGTGTTTTAAGTGAAGTTAGAAGTTTACAGATGCTACTTGATGCAGATTAAATCCACTGCATTGTTTGGCTGGAAGACCAAAAGAGTCTCCAGTACTGATGCATTTACACTCCTACAATGTTTATGTCTCTAATTTGTGACTTGTCCTTGTAGAATACTGGCTACTTGGACTTCTTTGTTTGTCTAATGCAACAACTAGATCCACTTTTGTTGAACTAACACATGTAACACGCTACCAGGCTGCTGCTGATAGAGTTTGTCGCGTCTTAGTTCAGTCCGACAGCGTTGAGCTCCTGCAGACGGGCTGCAGCAGGTTTCTGTTTTGGGACGTCCTCGAGGGGCTGAGAGGCGGAAACAAACGGGCTGCCACAGTTTAGGTTTCTTGTTCTAATTCGCTCCCAGGTTTTGCACGTCTCTCTCTGTCGTGTTTGTTTTACTTCTTTGCACCTCTGATGAAACAATCGAACAAAGAAAATCACCTCTTGGTTGAAATCGCGCAACTTGTGACAAGTTTGCTGCAGAGAGGTGTTGTCACCGAGAAGCCGGTTTAATACTGGATAATTGTACGTCTTTGCGTCTTCATTGAAACACTCGGATAAAGTAAAACATTTGTTGGGTGAAATGTAGCAGAGAGATAATAATTCTTCATTCTAAGGGGTCACAAGGCCAAATAATTAGGTAATGGTATCATTTAGTCGCTGCTGACAAGGTGAAGCAGGGGAAGCTGAGGAATCACAGGTTTATTTAGCAAACAGATGATCTGAGTTTCCTCTCATCTTTGTCCTTTCATGTGAAGCACTGGGTAGTTTAGCTTCGTCGTGCCTTTAATGAGAACATGTGACATGCAGCAGGGAGACGCTGCTTCATCGCAAAGGCTGACAAGGACGGCAAAGGTTGGATGTTGATCATTAAGACTAAACTTTGAACATAAGTCGCAGCTAAAGTGAAGCTCCTCAAGTTAAATCTGAGAGGCTGCAAGCTTATTAATCACTTACCACCGTCTGTGATCACTATTCTGTGTGATGCTGTTGATAATTGCGCTTCTTTGTGCATTTAATGAAGCAATCTGACTTTATTTTGGAGGGTCACAAAGGGTTAAATCAGGTTTGTGGTCTTCGGCACCAGTGTGGGTCAGCTTTTAGAGTTTAAATAATGGCTTGATAACACATTACCAGGCCGTAGTTACACTGTAAAAATATAATTCTGGAAAAATGTGATCTAAATGTAGCTGCAAGGGTGCTAGAAAAAGACATTAAAACATTTTTGGAACACTGTAACTCTAAAAACTGTGAAAATCTGAGATACTATCCGTCAAATAATGATACTTTTTGTTTTTTAAATACATTTTTTTGATTATTTACAGTTTTGTCAACATGTAAATTAATAATTTTCCGTGATTTTACTAGACGTTATCTGTAATTATATAATATAAATGAATTTTATTTCATATAATGTCAAATATATGTAGAATAATGGTGTTTTTGCTGATTAAAATACAGTAAAAACTGATTAATTCTATGGTCAAATGTTGTAAAAGAAGAAAGAATTTGTAAAAATACAGACTCTGATGTGGACGTTACTTGATAATTTTTACAGTTCATTTACAAATAATTACTTTTTTCTGTTATTTTACTTGCTACTGTCTGTAATTCAACAAAACAGCAAAAATCTGTAAAGCAACAGTTCATTTTTTAAGATATTACAGTTTAAAAACTTTCTTTTCTCACATTGTAGGGACGAGCCTTTGTCATGTATCTCTGTGATATTTTGGAGAACCAGTACAGTGGTCTGACCCTCATTAAGTGAAGCTGCAGGGGAGCTGTAGCTTTAAAGACGAGGCGACAGCAGAGCAGCAGGTTGAACAGTGTGTGAAGACTAAAAGTAAAGTCGTGGCGAGGATAAAGCCTCGTCTGTCGGCAGGTCGGACCTCCCCGACAGCCCTGATGATGGCAGAGCAGCTCGCCGTGTCACCTTTAACCCGTCTGCACTCGCTGCTTTCTGAGGTGTCAACCGGCCTCCCGTCCTGAGCGCAGGTTCCCACTCGACCTCCAGAGTCTGACGGAGGCGGCGAGCTTCCTGTCAGGGCCCCGGCGGAGGCGCTGGCTGCTGACTTGGAGTGAGGCGCTGTAACCTTGTGAGGGCACAGAGCGTTACAAATCTGCTCATCTTCTTAGCTGTGAGATCCTGAAAGGCTGCGGTGTCTCACTTCATGCTCCTCTGGCTGCTGTGATAAGCAGCAACGCTCGGCGCTCCCTCTGTTCCCAGCTTAAAGGAGGAAATTTAAAGCAGCTATAATCAATACTTTATAATAACTATGATAAAATGTGAAAGAGGTCGCGGGTGGAATTATCAGATGAATCTGCAGCTCATTTCGCTGCGGCTCACTGTGTTGCTCTCACAGTGTAGCTTTTGGTTAAATAAGCTCTAAATAACCTGCTGTACATGAACTGCTCAGCACCAAACGGCACACAGACGCAGTTGGAGACCAGACGGTGAACATTAGGCAGTTTTCCTCTGCAGTAACTCAATGAAGGTGGTGCAGAAGTTCACAGAAACAACCCCATTATTGGCCTTTTCATCATTTCTGTTCCTATTGCAGTGTAGGGTTCGATATCCTCAGTGGCGACGTTAACTCTAAGCGCGTCAAAACAACAACAAACAGTTGCTACTGGACACAAGTCTAGTTCTAAGTGCTTGTAGGAAATAGAACCATGGAGGTGTGCTGTGTTATGCTATGGTGAAATTTACGCTGACGATGATTGTTGATGTTTGAGAAGGCAACGAGAAGTCCGACCAATCACCACTAAGACCTGTTAAGCAGTTTTTTTAGTCCTCTATCGTTGAGTAAATAGTTTTTTGCCATAAAAGAGGTTGTACAGGGACGGTTCTTGCAGTCAGAACATGCACCAGTGTTTGGATTGCCTTTAGTGGAGCAGATATTTCTCTCAGGAGTGGGTGGAGACCAAAAACAGAGCTAAAAGAGAGTGAAAATTGGACTTTCGTTCATCGTGTGGACAAAAACTGTCAACCCTGCCACCTTCAAGGCCAAATTAAAAACACACCTCTTCCGTTCCTCTTTCAACTTGTAATTTCCTCAAATTTATATAAGACCATACACAATATATTATTTACATAGACTTCTACCATGAATTTTTGTTTTCTACTACACCTTCAACTGTATTTCTTCTGTTTTCTTTTTGATTGTTTGATTTGTATATCCGTATTTGTGTCGGTTTTTAACCTGTAAAGCGTCTTTGAGTTTTTGAAAAGCGCTCAATAAATGCGATGTATTATTATTATTATTATTATTGTTAAAAAACAGAACTCCAAATAACATATACATGATCTGCATAAAAGTAACTGTTTGCCGTATATATAGTTTACGATTTTAACTTAAGACCAGATGTACAAATCTGTTTGAGATTGTTTGAGATGTTTGCTTGCTTTGTCTCAGATAGCCAGTCATCAGGCATTTCTTCAGTTATGTGTCTTAAAAACGATGTTGTAATTTAAAAGTCTTACAGAGATAAACATACATTTGCTTCATACATTCAGTCTCAATGGAGATTTAAAGATTTTGCCACAAAAATACAATTAAAAATCAGCAACATTTCAGTAACGCACTTTTTCCACCTGTGGTAGCTCCTTGCATGAAGGCTTATGAACATCTGTGTGTGTGAATGGGGAAGCACAGCACAGAGTGGTTCGAATTTCTTTTATAACAGGCAGATAGAAAGGAAAAATCTAGGCATGCACGATATTGGAAAAAAACAACACTGCAGTATTTGTTTTTCCTGTGAAAAACGCAGGAATTTGCACCAGGTGACTCCAAAAAATCTACTTGGAAAGAATCATTTACCCTCATTTTAGCTTGATTTGGGTGATTTTGTAGAAAACTGTCTGCATAAAACATGAAAAATAATTTTTAAAAAGGTTAAAAAATGTTAAGAACCTTTCTCATACACTGGCAGAGGTGTCCAAAATATACATTCAGATGCTGTCATACAGAGTTTTGTTATTTAAATGGTCAAATATTTTAGTTGCGTTGCTTCGTCTAGTGGCTGCAGTTGCAGGATGCAGAGAACCTGGTTTTGGAGAACATCAGTCTGTCTGGAGCAGAAATACTTCCACACAATTGAGGTTGTCTTTCCGTTTGCCATCAAGCTTCCTTTTCAGTGTTTGCATGTCGACAAACTCTGTATCTTGTAAATAAATTAAAGAAAAGAAAAATCGGTGTAGCCAACAACCTTCAAAACAGAGTAAATTATGCTCCGTCAGACAAACTTCTCTTGTAGATTAGATTCATAAGAAATGAGTTTTCTTTGTATCAAGTGACGACGAAAGTTGTAGCGTGATGTGTTTGAGTGAATTAGCATTACTTCATGTTACACTTGCTGTTGTTGTGTATGCACGTCGTGATGTCGATGCTGAAACAATATATTGAGCAGAGCAAAATCCAACCATCCCATCAAAAAGCTTCTTCCAGTTTCCACCTCAGCCTCTCCTCAGAAGCTGCTCAGGTGTCGGCAGCCGAAAGCCGTGGTTTCACTCCAGACCTGAGTGTGTTCCTGGGAACAGAGAGCTCCGTCCACCTTCTCCGGCTAGATAAAAGAAACAACCCTGAATGCTGATACAGTGCAACAGTGATTACATTAGGGCACATAGGATTAATCACAGCTGGAGTGTAATTGTGACAGTGACTGGCCTTTATCCCTGCCAGGCCATTATTTAATTGGCAAACAAAACGGCACAGAGTCAAGATGAGATCAAAACATCACACTCTGGGCTCGGCGTGTGCTGCTTTTGTATCACTACAATGAGCCTCTCCCTTTGAATCCAGGATCAAAATGGCAGGAAATAAACCCAGATTTGTCATTTGTGATTCATGAATGATCTCCGGCCCAGAGGAGGAAAAAAAAAAAAACAGGGCCACTGCATTTACTTACCGGGGTCAGATTCATTTAAATTCAAATTCAAATGACTTCCTGCTCAGGAAATTGGGTCTTAAAAAGCGAGTACATTTAATTATAGGTAGTTTGAACATTTTCAACCAAAAACAGGAAAGTACAGAGCGGATGCAGCTGGAGAGAGGCAGCGATAAGCAGGCAGCGTGCTGCAAACCCTGAGAGTCAGGAGGGGTGATATCAAGTTTAACATTTCAGATGTTAATTAGGCTTCAGTTTGCAGCTCGGCTCTATTAATTCAAAGCGCCAAGATGACTAGTATTCATCTTTCCCCCGGCTCTTCTTAAATGAAGTCTTGCTGGTGATGAGGCAGCGACTGAGGCTGCAAATGGTTGAAGCAGTCGCTCATGGCAGCAGACTGAGTGTTTGGCAGCTCAGGCCCACACATCCTGCTCGCAGAGTGGACACAGGTGGGCGACGGCTTGTGTTTGTATAATAATGTATATATAACCAGTACTGGAGAGGAGAACCTGTGAAAAAGCAAAATGGGAATACCCACACTGGGTGCTTCAGCACCTCGACCTCTGCTGCTCTCACTGCCTGTCAGAGAAGCACAATAATCCCACTCCTGCACAGCACTGCTCATGTACTTCTCCACAGCAAGTTCACTTTAGAGCTTTATGTTTCGTATTGATTTTGTAGATTTACACTTGTTTTCACCTCTAACCTGAGTTATGAATCTATTTAATTCAGTTTTCCGGAGCTGGAACAACAAGTCGATCAGTTGTTTGAAGAGAAAATTTATCAGGGACTGCAGTATTTTTTTCATTTTATCATGCAAAAAATACCAAACAGTGGTTGTTTCCTGCATCTCAAATATGAAGATCTACTGCTTTTTTTAAAAAAATACACATGATAATAAACTTAAACATCTTTGGGTTTTGGACTGTAGATGGACGATGTATCACCACTTTTCTCCCAGTGTACAAAAGTGATGCCAAAATATGGTGGAAATGTTGACGTCTTATGCAGCCTAGTCTCAATTTACCAGCCCATACTGTAGAATATATGGTTTGACTGCACCTTATTATCATTCTGCTATTTGTGGGGAAAATGCTCTGGCTTGTTTGTGTTTCTTTGAACCACTCACACAGAAATGTGAGAAAACCTGTAAAAAAAAAAGTCCATGAAATGTTCCACTGGGATGAAGTAACGCTGCCATGACAGAATGAAACACTTGTTTGCTGGTCTGAGGTCAGTTATGGCCCTTTCAGACAGGACACGGTGGACACACTCCACCAAGATGATGTGACCTTATCGCTGTCAAGAAGCTATCACTTTATTGCAAATGCCTCAACATCATACATGCCTGGTTTCTATTGATTGGCTGTAGAGGTACACATAATAGCAGTGGCTTGAAATCACTGATCGGTGACCCTTTGTTGCACAGTGCAAGCCATTTAAAGTACATTTTAGAGTGTGACAGTACTGCTGTTGCATCCTGTGGTAAAGTCCTTTAAGTCTGTCTTTGTGCCATAGTTTATACCAACTTAGTTAATCCTTATGCATGGGCTGGAGGTCATTAAGCCTTAAAAAGACTGTCATGGTGCCCCCCACTAGTTAAACCCCAACAATGCTGTCTGCCAGTGCCAGCCTCCTCTGGCCACTGTAGTATTATACAGTAAGAGGCTGTGCCACCAGGTACTATAACCAGTCTACAATAACTAAAATAAATTCCTGCAATATAAACTGGCATCATTAAAACACCACAGTGGCAGTTTCAACAAGACATTTGCAGACAGTAACTATAAAATATTCAGTTGTATAATCAATTGTGGAGATAATTACTTAGTCTTGATCTCTTGGTCACTTTTTGAGGAGCTTCCCTGCATAAGTTTCGGTCTTTATTCCTTCTGTGTTGGTTTCCCTCCAGATTTTGATCCTTTTGCAAACTAGTTTGGGTGAAGATGGCTTTTTAATCAAGGCACAGTGAACAGTTTGATGCCATGCTTTCAGCTGCTTGATTTTAGCCAGATGGCAGCTCTGACTATTACAATCCTTGGAAGTGAAATCAGCCTCTATTGGTCCTCTGCTGTTGTTGTTGTTGTTGTCGTCGTTGCGCAGTTCGGTCTGTAAAACGGCATTAAAAAGTTCAGCGACCGTGGCTCCACAAACACAGATGAGGCTGCAGACAGTGTGGGTGCAGAGAGAGATTCAGCTGGTGAGGCATGAACGGTGCACCCAGTAAACATGCGTGTTGCAGATGAATTGGCCCCCGGAGGCCGCCGCTCCTCCGTCCTATCTGGGACGTCTGTGAAAGCCGCCGCCGTGCCCCCCTGTGCTCTCAGCCAGGTGTGCCGAGCTGCTAATCTGAGGCATTCATCTTCATTACAGCGCCGCCCTCAGGCTCCACAGCAGCTATAGGAGGCGAGGAGCTGTTGGAGAGGAGCGCCGGACTCCATGATGAAGTAAAGCCACCACAGTGTCTGATCTTCTGCCATTTATTAATCGTTTTATGATGCAACATGACCATTAAGGCTTATTGTGCTTGCTCTGTTGAAATCCCCAAAACTATGCTGTGCAATTCCCTGCACGTGAAGTGAATTTTTAGCGCTACGTCTAACATTGTTTTCTCACAGTCGATGAATCTGCCGCATGCTTTCTCAGTTAATCATTTGGGGGATATCATGAGAATTTTCTGTAACTGTAGGAAGCGTCATTAAATTGCTTGTTTTATCTGAACAACAATCTAAAACCTGAAGCTATTGAGTTCATCATCACGCGTCACAAAGAAAAACAGCACAATTTCACTGGCAGGAAAATAAAACCAGGTTATACCACATAAAATACACATTGGAAATAGCAATCTTATACCCACAGTCAGCATCTGGTGAGTCAGACTACTCACAGAGATTTTTTAACAGTCAAAGGTATCTGTTTTTGCCGACCCTGGAGCTTCTTTCATCTGCTGTTTTGGTAATAAAAGGAAACGGCAAACAGCTTTTGAATTAATGCTGAAGCTGATATGTTAACAGTTTTAATGTTGAGTGCAGTTAAATGCTAACATGCTAACAAAAAATGCCATATTTATGTTTAGCAGGTAGAATTTAGCATGTTCAAAACCTTAATTGAGCATGCTAGCACATTGCTAATTAATTAGCACTAAGCACAAGTACGTATATCAAAAGGAAAACGTTTTAAAAGTACGGTGAGAGATCAGGCCATGTACCCACCAACATGCAAATGTAGCTCAATAATAAGCAAACAAAATCTTCAAAATAAGCCCAGGATACAGTGCTGGTGTCCCTGCAAGATGATAATGGGGTGAACTTGCCTTGGTTCAACATTTAATGATAGGAAAGTGAGCACTGTTATTAAAATAAAAATCAAGCAGGCCTGCCTCAGTACACGATCCAGATTCCTCATCAAAGTGACCATTGTTAGCGGGTATTTTTCTGCTTGGAGGTTGTTGTTTTCTGTGTTTTCGTCAACCCTGAAGCTTCTTTCATCTGCTATTTTGGTAGTAAGAGGACACAGTTTGCAAAATCCAGTTTCTTCAATTACTTCTTGGCTCGTCTCTCCTTTAAATCTCAGTTTTGAAGTAAATTTTTCCTTTGTGTGTGTTCTTCTGCTTCCCCCGACCGAGATTATTTAGAAAAATGAACTTTCCTTTATTCACTAAAATGGCTACGACTTCATTATGTCCTCCCACAGCTGCTGTCGATCACCGCAGATCACAGTTCACACATCCTGCCTCATGATTTTATGTATAAGCATGTGGGAGTATCAATGTAGTGTACATTCATGCATCTGAAGACACACGTGGGAGTATGATGCGAGCATACTGTGCATGTTTGAATGGTGATGTTTGTGCTCTGTGTATAGCGGAGAGGCAGGATGAGATAAAAGCAGATAGCAGAGCCGAGCGGCAGAGAAGAGCAGGATTAGTCTCATAGTCCAATCAGATAAGGATTACCCAGCTGGAGCATGCCCACCCAGGCTAATGTCCCGGCCCTAAAGTGGCATTACACTGTATTATGACACCGATCCACTGTACATCCAGCTGCATGGGCCGGATTACAGCTACAAGTTGAGGGCAGTGTGGATGGAAAGTGAATCCGGGGCCACTTGTTGGAGTAAAACCTGAGCCTCCGTCAGCATCCGTCGCCTCTGCTGCCTCCCCCTTCATCTGATAACAGCCTGCGTAAAGTGACTGAGCTCTATTGCGCTGCACTGTCACTCTGCCCTGCAGCCGGCGATGGATGGGATTCATTTTAACCTCGCCTGCCTTTCATCGGCGCTCCACCGAGACTGCACACAGTCGCTGCCGAATGTGACTGTTTTATTGGTCTCCACCTTGCCCCCTCTATTGCCCACTAAGGCCAAATTACAGACCAGACATTACTGGATTACGCCGAGGCCGGAGACAGTGCAAGAACAGCGCAGGTCTTCAGCTGCCATTTGTTATAACTCTCCCAGCTGCAGCTACTAGTACCAGGATATCAGTGCAGAGTTCATTGATTATGTTTGAGAGCAGCCTCGGGTCTGTTATTTGGTGTGATACCACCAGACAAACTCAGTATGTTGTGTTACATTTGTGTTAATTGTGCTGTACATCATCTCGCCAAAGAAAATCTTCTACCTCCTCTTCAACCAATCGATTAGCAAAAAAATCTCTTTCATCTCTAGATTAACAGAATCTAACACAGTGCACCTGATGCTCTCTACCTGCTAACCTTATTAGCCCAGATGAATTATAAATAAACATTAAAAGCTAGTATTTGTACCATATTATATAGTTATTTACACTGAATTAGCAACAAACTCGGAGCACCAGCTGCACATGTTGATATGATTACTGAAAATAGAACTATATCACCTTATGATCCCAACACAACAACTATCAAGAGTATAATACTTTAGCTGCTGATTTCACGTGATCTGATGTTGGTTGTTGAGCTGCTGTTTGCAAAGTTAACACTCGACTTCTTCACGAAAAGCAGCCACACCGATGACTCTTTGGCTTGTTGTCAGTTAGTTTGGAGTCAAAGTTAGACCAAGCAGTCTCGATTAGGTTGTGTCAGTTCAACATCGTGTTCAAAAGTACTTTGTTCCTCCCACTGCCAAAAATAATAATGGGGGATATTTGTAGGACTGTAGCGTCCAGGTTGATTGGTTGGTCAAGACGCATTCATTAGACCAAATTCTCTTTTGTTGGCCGATCGCTGGGATCACTTTAAGAAGGTGAAGAGCACTACATCAGCAGCCTTCCATTATTAATCTGTTTGACGTTGCTTTTAGGAACACAAGCTTCGCACTTGGGGTGAAAGCTCTAAACTGTGTACCGAGATCAGACAAAATGGGCCGTAAATGGGCTCCAAATAATTAAACAGAATCCACAACTCCAGCCGCAGGCAAGGAAATGAATAGAAAGAGTCCGACAAGCCATAGTCTGCTCTGAGACGCAAGACCGCTTTAAACCCTGAGCGCCGAAACAACTGATCTGTTAATCATCAGATGATTAAAAAGAAACTAGTCTGCAGCTGTTCTGATTATCTGCTGATCATTTTTGAAGCATTAATGCTACATGCTTGATCGTTTCAGCCTCTCAAGATGTCAGATTTCACTGCTTTCAACGTTTATTTGTCTCTTGTTTCTCGCTGTTTGCAATTTTTCATGGATCAAATGATGAACTGGAGGCCCATGTGCACGCAGCGGGCTATATTGGTTGGTAAAATGTGGCACGTTGAATGAAGAGGCCTCCTGGTGCTGCTGTGATTAAAATGGTTGCAGCGGTGTTGGGCTTCGTTTCTGTTGGTCGAGTTGCAGTTGAGAAGTTTTCGAACTGTTTCGGCGCCATCAGTGCCACTGACTCACTGTTCGGAGGCTGTTATTTACTCTGTAACTGACGGTTTTTAAAGGGTTAGTCAGTAAAAGTGACAGTCATTGCTGGAGTTTTGCAAACCTCACTCTGTTCTGCTGACTTAGTTGCATACATGGGGTTTTGGACTCAACTTAATCATCCCTCAGTTTCAGAAAACTAACTTCGATAAAATACTGCATTGATATTAAATTACCAGTTAGTTGCGAGGCCTGAGGCAACCAAAACCCTCCATCATCGGTTTTAATACGAGACATGTCGATCACTTTTCATCCCGCCTCGTTCTCAGACAGCAGGATCTGATCCCCTGAAATGAGAAAAAGATTATATCATGAATTATACCAAACTTGAGAGGCTTAAAGTACACAGTAGACATCATTATGATTCCCCCCTGTATATTAATAGTCTGGGCAGCTTGGTGAAGCGGCGCTCGGCCGTCCTGACGGAGTCTCCCAGATTAGATGGACAGTGGAGGAGTGTGATGGCACGGTAATTGGTTTAGTGTATGATTAATGCCTCTGATGGCTTTGATCGATGGGAGAGGGGCTGTAAACTTCGGTGGCAGTCTCCCATAAATGCCGCTGTCACCCGCTTTGCGTGCAGACGCCCCCCACCCCACCCCCCCACCCCCCGCGCTCGGTCCATAGACTGAGAGACTGGGCTGTAAATTAGCAAACATAAAAACAAAACACAAAGCGTTAATGATGGGACATGCGTCAAAGAGGAGAGCATCACTGTTACTACATAATAATTATCCACTGTGACCTCCGACACCTCCCCATCACCGCAGCCAGCAGGACTGCATGTGTCTGTGTGTGTGTTTGTTTGTGCGGCTCCAGCCTTGATTTACACGCGTTATTTTTAGCCGCTGTTGGTCCTGTTGGGTGGGGTCTATCTTTATCCTACATGAGCAGAGAACAAATCGATACGAAACATACCCTGGGCCAATCTTTGTGTAAGCGCACAGTGGGGCACCACAACTCACCAGAGCACGATGGACGGGGACGGCTGCTCCTCAGCCAACGTATTTCCATTTAAATCGCGAGTTTGACGCGGCACAGAATGCAACTCAAATGCATGCAGAGGCATCCAGAAATCTGTGTTTTTAACATCAACAGCTAGCGACGTGATATGGGCGTGCACAGTTGTGAGCAACAGATGAAAACAGTCGAGTGAGAGATTCATGACACGGACTCTTCTGCTAAGAGTTAGAAATAATTTATACACTGCAAGACGGACAAAATGGGAAATGTATTTGTAGCCTCGACATTCCTATGACTAAAAACCCCATTGCCTCCTTTAACTGTATACAGGGTAGGACCAAATACTGTTATTATCACAATTATTAATTCATTTAAGGGCTAATTTTTTTCACATTTAATTGAACAGAGCACTGCTTTCACTTCCATGTTGTGCTACGTTCCTGCTAAAGTACGAATCTTCACATCAGACTAAGACTTGAAATGACCTTCACTTGAATCAGAGTGAATAAAAATGTACCCAAATGCTTCACTTGCTAAAGATCTGCTTATCGATAGACACTGCAGTTTACCAGTGTTCCCTAAATGCCTCACATGCAGGCTACAGTAGAAGCTAGCTAGGCGGCCGTGCACAGGGAAGCTTCTAGTCTCCATTCAGTTAATTCAGCACAGCGACGCAAACGGGTGTGGAACCAAAACTGCTTTGAAAAAGAGTGAAATAAGGCATTTTGATTTACACAATTTACTGATGTTCCCTGAATGCCTCATACAAAGGCTACAGTAGACGTTGACTAGGAAGCTGTGCACAGAGAAGCCTCTAGTCTCCACTTAGTTACTGCAGCGCTGCAACAAAAAACAAGTGTGTGACCAAATATTGCTTTACAGAGTGAAATGAGGCGTTTTAATGTCCGATTAAGTTGAAACCAAGCGATTTTACCTAAATGTGCATTTTAAACATCAATATTGCAGTCAGTTATGTTCTTTTAATTGTACAAATCCACAATCGTGATCGCGGTTAATGTTTGATTAGTTGTACTGCCCTAATGTTTTCTTTTGAATAGCAGCAAATATCTGTAAAAAGATATTTTTACTAACTGAAATACCGTTTTAAAAAATAGTATTCTTTCAGTCGCACACTGGAAAAGAAGGAATTACGAATTGTAAAAATCAGTTTGGCCAGTTTTTTCTTTTATAGTTAGCATGTAAATTAATACTTTTTTCTGTGACTTTGCTAGTTATTGTCTGTTAGTTTAACTACACAGTAAATAGTTTGGAAGTTGTTTAAAATTACTAATTTTTTTACAGTGTAATCTTTGAAGCTCAAGAACAATAGCAGTGAAAATGCTCTTCAGTATCCGGCACACTCTGACTTCTCAGCCATCGTCTATTATTTGCTCTCAGCTACTGTTTATCAAACACATGTTGTCCCCTTGAAAATGTAAAGTTTCCATGTTAAAGTGGTTTGAATAACCGCTCGATTTGCAGTGAGATTGCACTCTGATTACATAGAATTGATCCTCTTACAATGAAAGTGTAATTACCAGCAGGCCAATCTCCGACTGCATCGCCGCACAGCTCCTCTCCGTTCCACCTCGCCGGCCGTATCCTTAAGCTGTGGAAACATCCCAAAGAGACCCTGTAGTAAATGATAATTAACTGCAGATACAATCCATTCATTTTAAGGAGGTGTGATTCACTCCTCTTCTTCTTCTTCTTTTTTTTTTTCCACGGAGAAAGCACAGCAATCTGCCTTTTGATTAATTGGTGGTGTCCGTGGCGCAGTTCATTTGCAATCTATTACAGCGTATTTGCTTTGTGTCAGAACGCAGCCCAAACACACTGCATCATCTCAGAGTTGGGGGAAGGTACGAGCTCGGTTAGAGTCTGTTTGGTGGCTTCAACCCAGCTCAGTGTCCGACGGCCTGCTGGTATTGATACTAATGTAATAACAGTAATAATAGCAGTAATGACTGTAGAGGATGTACAGCACGAAGCCTCTACTTTAACCCTAATTTATACTTTCAGAGCTCCTATTTAAAGGGCCAGTGCACCCAAATCACAACAGAACACTTCTTTACCTGTGCAATCTAATGTAACTCCATACAGCAGCAAATTTAGTTTAATTTACTGAGTTATTTTAGTTAAACCTCAGCTTGAGAACAGGACGAGTGAAGGTTCTGTCACTGCATTTGAATTGTGATAATCTGAAAGCACCAAATCCTCACAATTCAATCATTTTGAGTCACAAGTAGCGCAGGAAAAGCAGTTTGTTTCTTTGTAGTAAGAGGCATCCACAGTAAAACACTAGTTTCTTGCCTTTTCTGTTGTCTGCAGTTGGAAATACTTGTTGAGTCGCAGCATGTTGAACAAAATAGTCCCATTTTTCAAAGCTTTTTTTGTTATTTAGTGAAAACGGTGAATGCTAAGGAGTTAAACTTAAGGTGCATTTACACTTCAGTTTGATTGCTCTGTTTGTGGTGTGAACACTGCCATCCAAATCTTACCAAACCCAACCAGCAGACCACCTCCAAACGAACTCTGGTGCCATCTAACTGATTTTTGTGATGATAAATTAAATTTCTTTGCATTTTAACATTCGACCAACATTTGAAGACACTACTTTGGCAACTTGTGATTGGAATTCTGTCAATCTAGTGGCCAAGTTCATTAAATCATCAGTCGTCTTACATAAATCAACATTTAAAACTGACCTGAATGACTAACGAGGTCATGAACTGACTGTTTGACATGGTTTTTACATTGAATTAACTGAATACTGAGATTACTGTTCCGCGTTCCCATAGGAGTTTGGTTGAGTTGTGTTGTCACTATATTAAATTTTCATCGGTGTGTCAGAAAGACGAGCCGCTGCGGTTAAATGAGATCCCGATAAACAAACAAACAAAGCCGAGCTGAGGAGAGGAGACAGAGATGTTCCCACCTCTGCAAAGCCCTCTTAGCACCCAGTGGGAGAGCTGCCGACAGCTCTGCCGCCGACGCCGAAGCCAAAACAACGGCTCCAGACCAGATCTCGGGCCTGGACGGAAGCGAGGGGGAGGACTGGAGGCTCCTGGGTCGCTGGGTGGAGGACGGAGGAGGACGGCTGGAGGCAGCAGCAGCAGGGCAGAGTCTGACAGATGGAGGAGAGAGCAGAGGGCAAATAAACAGGGCAAGAAGGGAGGAGACAACATGATGCAGCTCCACAGTGATGTTACACAGCCAGGGAGGATGAAGGTGATCCGGCCCAGATGGCCCCAGACAGCAGAGGTGTGTGGCTGTATCTGAAAAGGGCTCGTGTACAAGCTTCATAGTGTATTTAGATATCAGATGTCGCTGGCGTTTGACATCCAATATGATTGATTTGTTTTCTGTGCAACAATGCAAAGAAACCAGACAGCGCTGTAATTTCAGACAGACAGCTGAGCCAGTGGGATTGATTTTAAAAAAACAGTTTAGGAGTCTGTTTCTGCCGGACAGAGACAGTAACAGGTTGTGCTTTGCTCTTTTTCACTCAGGAAGTCATTTTTATAGCCCAAAATCGACCAAGGAATAACAATAAAATTATTAGAGCTGGAAATAGTTATCAAGTATGTTTTAAAATTGCCTCCAAATTAAACAAATTGACAATTTAAATTCATTTTTTTTGCATTTTGAGCTTTATTTAGCAGCTACAAGGAGAAAACATATTAAAAATCTCTTCCTATGTTCCTCTTTCGATGTACCTGGTGCGAGTGCTATCCATCGTGTATTAAAAACACCTTTTTGTTCTGTAATTAATTATAGTACTGAGGAACTAAAGGAACTCTTGTGTGCTTGGAAACTTTACGTTGAACTGAGTCAGACTTTTCTGCCGCCGCCAGAGTTAGATCTGGAAAAACTTGCTTACTTTTTTCGTCTGAAACCGTGAATTAGAAAGTAAATGACAGCACTGTAACAATGAGTCAGTGACAGTTATGTTGTTAGGCCTCGTCTGAAACTTCTCGACTGCAGCTCTGCCAGATTTGATGCAACAGAAGTGAATCACAGCGATGCTACGTCCATTTTAATTCCAGTAGCACTTTAAGGCAGTGCACTTTAACAGGCTCTCTGTTCTAATTCTTAGAACGCCTACATATACATACAGTTATTGTTATTTTCCTCTTAAATATTGTTTGTATAACATCTGTGAGCCAGATGCAATGGAATTTCTATTCAAATGTGCAGGTGTATATTTCCAAATTACAGTAAAATGCTATCTATCCATCTGGCCGTGGTGGAAAGGGTTAATCGTTTGAGCTGTAAAAAATTCATTGAATATACTGTAAAGCTAAAAAAAAAAGCAGTGAAATCTCACATCTTGTGAAATGGAGCCATCAAATGTGTCACATTATTGCTTGAAAGATGACTAATTGATCATCAGAATAGCTGCGGAGTAATTTTCTTTTTATCAGCTGATAAATCGCTGCAGCTGTAAAATGATACGAATTTTACTAAAAGTGTGGAAATTCATCTCACCAGCTTCTATGAACAGTTTGCCATTAAGGAAAGATTAAAGGAGCCAGGAAGTAAGTGGTTTACTTCTGGGGCTTTTTTTTTTTTACTTGAAGTTTTTGTCCAGTTTTCATCGTTTTGCTAAATAAAACTTGGCCCCCCGAGGCACCGATCAGACCCTCAAGCCTGCAGGTTCGCCTCCGAGCTGCCTGTCAGTGTGACGCTGCTCAGATGGCCATGTTTACTGCACTCCAGAGCGAGTATTTACTGCAGTCGACAGGGCTGGCAGACCCCACTGTCACAGCAAATGGCGCTGTTGGGAAAACAAACAGTTGTAATGAGACTGTATCTGTCAAATGAGACTGCTGAAAACCACTTCGGTCCAAAACACAAGAGGATGCAAAGGAGACGGAGAGTAAAGGTGGAGAGCTGCAGTCAGTCAGAGGGAAGGTTGGTCCACTGGAGTCATATCTGCTCTTCAATCAATCAGCTGGTTGCAGGAAATAAAAAAATCTGAAGGTGCGCTAACAGCCACTAGGTATATGCTAACCTTATTAGCCTATTAGCCATTCGAACCTGGTTATTGTGTATTGAATTGATAAGCCTTGGAGGACACCACCTGCCCATATTTATATGACTTCTGACTCCATCAACCGGTGCTGTTCGCAGAGTTTACACTCCACTTTTTGTCCGTCAGTTTAAACAAAATGCCGCCACACCAACAACTTCTCTGATGTGAACTGAGTTAGTTCGGAGCTGAAGTCAGACCCAGCAGTCTCCGTTAGGTTGGCCCGGTTCAAAGTTGTGAAAACGTGGGGGTGTTCACAAGTAGTCTGTTTCCATTGAGTTAATCCTCCAAGGCTGTTGATGTGGCACTTTTCTCCTTATGAAAGTAACACCAGCGATGGTCCGACCAATGACACTTTGGCCAAGTGAGAGCATATCAACCAACCAATGGACCTGAACACTTCAACCCTACAAATATCCTCAATCTCATGTTGCATGGGGTGAAAAACTCTCAACTGTGTCCTCAGATCACACAAAATGGGCCCTAAATGGACTCTAATTAATTAAACAGAAAGTCCGAGCCAGTCATAGCCAAGGAAATTTTTAAAAAACAGCCTAATAACAGAGTATCACATGGAAAAGTGAAAATGTAAGTGGCAAAATTTGAATAAACTTTCCCAGTTTGGCAAAAAAAAATGTTCGTTCACTTGAAGCGCTTTTTGATTTTTTGAAAAAGAGTCAAGAAATTAGTTAGTTTAGAGCCCAGTCCGAGTAAACGTTCCATCAGCGCTACCAGATACCAAAAACACTCGATAATGGATTAATCCTGGAACGCTGTTGAGAAAAAATGAGAAACTGGTTGAATTAGAGGGTATTGACCAACCAATAAACCCATCAACACTACAAATATCCTCTGTTTGAAAAACAGCGTCACTTTGCCCCAGCTTGGGGTGAAAAACTCTGAATTGTGAGCGCAAATCATACAAAATGGACCCAAAATGGTAAAGAAAATCAGAAACTACAACTACAGCCATAGCCAAAGAGATGGAGACAAGTAGTCCACCAACAAATAAAGCAAAAATAAAAGTCTTTATGGTAGCAGTTCTGAGATAATATAATTTATTCATCTTGGGACACTGTTGATGTGGTGTTTCTTTCCTTAGTAAAGTAACACTAGTGATTGTCAGACCCATGAGAAATTGGTTTACATAGAGTGCATTGACCAACCAGTCGACTTGGACACAACAACGCTGCAAAATATCGTGTTTGAGAGTTCAGGGAACACCAGCTTTTAGGCTTGGGGTGAAAAACTGTGTACCTAGATACTATGACCAAGAATAATGTATTTATCCTGGATGGCTGTAAGTCTGGTGATTGTCCAATCAATGAGAGTTTGGTCGTTAAGAGCACATTGACCAACCAATGAACCAGTTGACCTGGACAGTGCAGCCCTGCTGAAGGTTGTGATGTTACATTGATGAGGTCACTCTAAGAGCAGGACATGTCTGACATTTTGGTGTTGGTGTTTTTGGGTGGCTGTTGAACGTGACCTATCTCTAATTGATTGAGACGCTGTTTGTTCTATCACTCACATGTCTCTCCGGAGCAGCTTGATGGAGTGACTCGGGTGCTTAACCTGAAGGATGATGATTTAATAGGCTTCCTACAGGAAATGATGTAAACCTGGTGTCTGGGAAAGGCTGACACTCGATTATTCATGTCTGTGGCGGTACGTTCTGTGACTCCTTAGACAAAGCCTCGGCCGAACTGCTGACGACGCTGCCGATTTTTGGTGGGATAAAAGACACACAATGCCTCGCTAATCTGCAGATCAGAGCGAATCAGGGAATTTGTCAAAATGAAGTCGCCGCCGTTATCGTCGCTACATCCTGATGTGGGCGAAGGATAAGGTGTTGCTAAGTCCACTGAGGGGGATGATGTAATTTCCAGTCGAGCATGCTGCTGCTCTCCTCCCCCTCTCTTCTGGCCTGTGAGAGTGTTTCAGGCATGTATGTGAGCGCTCACCTTCATGTCTCTGCATCTCAGTGAGGAACAGGATGAATTTTTAATGAAGAGCAGCGTGGCTTCCCTTCGCTCTCTCAGATCGCTTTCCAGGACAGGGAGTCTCTCATGATCATAGCAGCGTGCGCACAGGCAGCACAGGGTGACGGGAAGCCACACAAACACACTTTCACCTGGAAACCGCTGCAGATGTCACGCAGCCGCTGCATGCGTGTGGACAACGGCGATGCACGGCTGCTTACAGTCGTGTGTCTGAGAGCAGCCGTGCATTGTGTGTGTCATGACATTACATCACCGCGGTGCTGGTCTTTAGGATGACTGCATGGACAAGTAGTGAAAATGAATCTTTTATTTACCCACAGTGTTCTTCATACCGCTCGCTCCGGGGCAGCTCGGCCGCAAAGTCACAGCACAATGCCGGACTATTGAAGGCCACGCACTCTGGAAATACACTGAATGAAACAGCCTGCAGGGCCCAAACCACATGTGCGAATCGATCACTGAGCAGAATCTTTGCTCTTGGTGGCGACATGCCAACTGGAGTCAGATTAAGACAATAAAATTGTTATAATTAGCCAAAAAGCCTCATTTAATGATGTAAAAATGAGCCCGGATGGTGAAATAGATTGAGGGTGCATGTTGTGGACATTAGGAAAGGAGAAGATAAGACTGAACATACACCTGGATGTCAATATAGGGAAAAGATGTAAAATAACAGTTTATAAAAGGATTTACCATTTTCAGTTGTTAACATGCATAATTTTTCTCCTAAATAATGGCAAATATCTGTAAAATAAGGATATTTTTAGCCAATTTAAATATAGTAAAACTGTAATTTTATAGTCAGACATAAAAGAATCAATTACAGATTAACTGCAGTACCTGGTTGAGGCTCTTGCTGTTTAGTACTGAGAGCATTGCTGAGGTTTAGTTCGTAAAGGGGCACCTTGACAAAGACTTCTGGGAGGTTTACTGACATCAATCCAGCGAACAAGTGTTCAGTGAAGCTGGATTGACATAGGACGCTGTAGTGAAACATCTGATGGATATTTTCGCAGCTTTTTATCGAATTTTGGCTTGACAAAAGGATGTAAACAAAGACCTGATAGAAGGATTCTGCTGATACCTTTCACGTTCAGGCAGCTGTGATTGGTCTGATCCTGATCTGAGGATCTAACTCGGGACATTTCTTATATGGGCTCTTCTTATTTGAGTTTCTGCTCTGGTTGATCCTTTTACTTTAGCCCCTGTGGAGTGAAACTGAGTGATGTAAATAATGGATCAGCGGTGGAGAGCATTACTAGTAGGCCTCTTTGGACCAGCAACGTATAGATGCAATCATTGGTCATCGTACTGGAACAACCCTTTATGCTTTCCACTTCAGGTTTACCTTTTAACCAAACAGCGGCTGGCCTATTAACGACCTGCATGCAACCCCGTTTCTTGTCATATTCAACTTCCACATCTAATTCCTACATACCACAATATAATTCACTAACTTTTCCTGCTCAGACAAGACAGTTTCCTAGTTTTAATGCGTTTACAACAGCCAGCGTTCATCGATTTGTGCTCCTGCACTCCTTTAATCAGACAGTTCAGGTTTGACAAAACACTGTGGCTGTTTTTTGGTCCTCTCAGTGGATTTTTCAGCCCAGATCGTCCATAGTAAAAGCATAATTTGTCCTTATCTTGTGCTTAGATTGTGTGAGATAATGTAATTGGCGGTGCTGTTAAGATTTTGAATTAAAGCGAAAGCAGATAGCAGCGGTAGTTTTGTTTATCTACACTCTTCATCTGGAGGGTTTCTGAAACAGTTATTGCATCTCCGCTCTGTTTTCTTTGTTTACGCCCCTTTGATTCGCCGCCTTGTGCTTTAATTTCACCGCCTGTCGCTGCTGCCGCGTACGTGCCCTTGAAAGGTCGCTTGGCAAAATGAAACATTTGCTGATTGTTGTACATATTTCATTCCTCTCATTAACTATATGGAGCCGGGGTGTGCTGTGTGTGTGATTCTCAAACAGCAAATGTAGGTCACACTCTTCTCCAAACGTCATCTGTCAGAAATGTGCTTGTAGTACGCGGAGAGACGGGCTCGTCAGTGCGAACGCTAACCACATACAGGCTTAATTAAAATGATTACCCAACAGAATTAAGTGCCGATCAGACAGCCTGTCATCTTCTCTAACCCGACCCCCTTCCACCGCTTTTCAGAGGCCACGATATTAAATTTCCTCAGCAGCTGCATGGGGGATTTAACTGAAGAGAAAGACACGGGAAGGATGGGAAGAGGAATCAAAAGAGGCAGTGAAGAATCGGTGGCGGCGAGGACGGCGTGCGAGGCGATGTTTGTCTTATATCAGGCCGCGAGAGGAAAGGAGGGGGAGGCTGGGAGGTGAGGGATGGGGGTGGGTTGCAAACACACACATACACCCAGCAGCATTTACATAGATGTAATGAAACAGGGAAATGGATGAATACATGCCTCCATCCATCTAGCCATCTTGCCTGCCTGCCTGCCTGCCCTCCCTCGCCGCCTTCCCCCCTCTTCTTCTTTTTTTCCTTCCTCCCTTCCTCCTCCCAGCATGCCGCGCTGCTCGCCGCTGCAGCAGGGCAAGAGATGACATGTGGACACTCAGTGAATTGCCAATCGCCACCGAGAGAGAGAGCAAAGGAGGGAGAGAGGGAGAGAGAGGGAGGCTGAGGGGAGGTGGTTTGACGCATCCAGACTGCAACCATTGGCTTTTTTTTTTCCTACATTAAAGATTAGAAAAAAAAGAACTGCAGAGAAGCACTACACTGAATACTGGATGTGTCCCCCCTCCACCCCGACTCACCCCTTTTGCTTCTCTGACCCTCTCTCGCACTACCTCACCCGCTCCCCTCCCTCACATACTTTGAGCTCAGGAAGAGAAATCAATAGCCACAAATTAATCATTCTGCCTCGGGCCGTCCGAGGGAGGAGGTTGTTGGACGGGGGAGCAGACGGCGGAGCGAGGGGCGTTTAGAGAGCTACAGAAAGGTATTAAGAAGGGCGATTCCTCCAGACGCTAAGAATTTGGGGATTTTGGGACCACACACACACACACACACACTCGCACAAAACAAGGTGTGTTAGCGCTAAACCAACAGAGCAGTGGACTAAAGGTAGCATTTATGCTATTCATGATATTAATAATAACCTCTTTTATAGAGCACCTTTTAAAATCAGTGTTTACATGATGCTTTACAGACAGGCCGAAAAAAAGGAGGATGCCCAAGAAGACAGAAGGCCAAAAAAAAAGACCAGAGAAGCAAAAAATGGCCAAACATTTACAAAATAAATCAATACAGCAAACACCAGTGGATACAAATAAGATAATAAAAGCACCACATTCACAAATCAGCTTGAGGAAAAAGAAGAAAATAGAATAAAGGAGAGAAAAACAAGGATAAATACTGCTACTACAGTATCACTAATAATAATAAAATAATAGTAAATAATAAAATAAATAAAAAAGGGTAAAAGAATGAAATAGATGACATCACAGCAACAGGAAGTCTATAATGATGGGTTCAGTTCTGCAGCGTTATCTGCTCAGGTGGGTCAATCCAAAGCCAAAGGGTCCTGATGGCAACAGCTCGGTCACCTTTACAGTTAAGCCTCCACTTTGGAACAGTCGGAAGGGCCCCACCTGTGGATCTTTAAAGTTCTGTTAATCATTTGTTCAACTTTTCGAATATGATTTTTTAAATTTAACAAACAATATTCGAATACCTCACAGGTTAACGTTCTGATGCCTAATGTGGCTACGCATTGCTCTGGTCAAGTGATTCTGCAGCTTCACATCCAGCTTTTTTTTAAAGAAAAATACTGAAAAATCAACACTGTTTTGACCAGATAGCCTCTGTTCGATTTTACAGCTTGCTGATTTATAACATCCAGACACTATGACAGCTACTGTTAACTGTTGCCCTACATTGATAAAACATCAATAATTGGTTTAACTGACTAGTATTGCTGGGGCCGATTAGCAATGGTAGCAGCTTTTAGGTGCCTGGTTAAGTAATTGTGCACGTCTTCAAAATCATCCTACCTGAACACGATAAAATACAGAACAAGCTCTAAAGTCTAATTATCTAATAATCCAATTCTAACTCTAATAATAATAATACTAATAATCTGTCCTCTAGATCCCGCCTTCTATAAATCTATGACGTACCCAGGGATAATCAGATTATAAGGCACTGTTGGCCCTCCATCAACCCCTTCACCACCTCCACCTACTTTAAATACATATATCAATCGTCACCATATGGAGCTGCAGTTTGCAAAGACACTGAGAAAAACTGTGAGTGCAGTAACAGTAACACCTCTAGTATTAGCCATACCTCCGTGTGGACGCCAGATCCCATCAGATCTGGGAAGCTAAGCAGGGTTGGGCCTGGTCAGTACCTGGATGGGAGACTGTGAGGGAACACCAGGAAGCCTGGGTGGAGGCAGTGTGAGAGTGAGTGGTTGGTGGTTGTTGGAGGGTCTGATGGAGCAGACTGGCAGCCTCCGTCAGTCTACCTCAGGGCAGATGTGGCTACATAGTTAGCTTACCACCATTGAGTATGGAGTGAATGAATAATGCAATGTAAAGCATCTCTGAGTGCCTAGAAAAGCGCTTTATAAAACCAATGCATTATCATTATTAGCAGTAGCAGTACAATATTAATGAGTGTTTGTGGGGTTTGTTCAGGTCGTTGCTCTATGGTTGCTATTGGTAACATGTTATACTATAATATGTTGAGTGATTGCAAGCGGCTAGCATTAGCATCAGCATTCATTCAGTTCTAAATATCCAAAAAGTCATTCACTTAGAGTTAATGAAGTTAATTTTCAGAACTACTTCAGCTAAATAATTGCATAGTCATCTGCTTCATCCACCCACTTCCACGGCAAAAGTAGTCCAGCCAGTCGAAAGCAATATGTTCTCTTGTACATTAAACACAGTCTTTAAAACACCGTGTGACCCTGCTGCTCAGGTGTGTTGAGATGAATCACATTGGGTCTAGCATGGAGGATATGTTCAGATGAAAGACACCCGAGATCGTTTTGGGACGACGACGACCCGTAAAACAAGAATCTCCGGAGCTCGGTGCCTGGTGGCGGCTCAGAAGTCACTTTTCATTTTTGTTTTTCCAAAGCACTTCCACTTTACGACGCCGCATTTGATATATTTTAAAATGAGGGTTGAGACTTCATAAAATAAAAGTGAACAACTCTGCATTTTGGCGTTCAGATATATTGTACTGCCTCAGACAATTCAATTTGTAATCCTGGGCACAAAGCAGCTGTCTCGCAGCGCTGGAATTTGTCTCTCCTGCTGATGTGTGATGTCGGGCTGAGCTACAGTATTGCACCTCAGAGAACTTACTGTAATTGGCGGAGATGGGAAAGGTGACTTTGACAGTGTGAGCATGCATTTTCTGATTCCTAACCGTTATCTCTGCTTTTAAAATGGAGCTTGGCTTTGGTGTAAAAGCTCAAATATCCTCTGGAAAAGTCCACAAAGTCGGTGTGCCGTCAGCTGTCGATGGAGCAGCTCCGGCTTTGATGACCTCAGACTCTCTGGCTCAGAGAGAGGGAGGTTCACGATCACAAGTATTGATCAGCCTGTCCGAAGCCATAGGAATCATGTGAATTTGTAAACTGAGTAATGTTTCCACTTCGCAGACATCCAATAGTATCCGAGACACACAGGATTTGTAATGTGGCCATGAGATATTGTGTTTACAGTAAACCAGCATTACTCATCCCCCCTGGCCGCCCAAACCCCTGCCATCATATTCATCACTCCTCGCATGTTACTGCATTTACCTCACCTCACCTTTACTGGAAGTTGCTGCTCTGAGCTCGGCTTTTATGCCTCTCGGTGCATTTGTGTTACTGCAAAGACTTTGTTATCTTCCCTCAATAACCTTATCTACCAAACTGCTCAGGTGTTGCTGAGGTCTGCAGTTTTCAGGAACAAGAGGACGCTGATGGAATTATTTAAATTGAGTGAAACGTCTGTTTAAATCATTTTTTGACAGAAGAGTATGCATAGCGTCTTATTTAAGGGTCACACTGCTTGCCTTGTTTAAATTTGTTGCATTTGTCAAGTTGTTTTGATGATGCAGCCGAAACTGTTGCAGTGACTCTCTCACATGGGTGGAACATGTACCTCAGGGGTATATATGCAGTTTTCAGGAGGTACGTGGAAAGACTGTGAAGTAGAGCTGCATCTAATGAATATTTCCATAGTCAGTGAATCTGCTGATTATTTTCTCGGTAACTGTCGTAGTTTGGGATGTAAAATGTCAGAAAATGGTGCAAAGTGTTTAACAGTGTGTCTTAAAGCCTAAAATGACATCTTCAAATGTCTTGTTTTGACACAACCCAAAGATATTCAGTTTACTGTCATAGAGGAGGTTAAAAAACTGAAAATACTCACATTTAAGAAGCTGAAAAAAGAATATTACTTAAACTGATTATTCAATTAATCTAAATAGATGGCTATCAGTTTAACAGTTGACAACTGATCGCTTAATTGTTGCAGCTCAGTTGTAAAGTAGCTGCAATCATTGGCAAAGAAATTCTGATTTGAATTTTTAAAAAATACTCACAATATTCAGCTGTCACTTTCGACATCACTTTAGCTATTCAGGGTGCGTGAAAATTATTTATCCAGCGAGCAAAGAAGTTAAATCAAGTAGCTAAAAGTAACTGAAAAAGATTGAAACACACAGACTGCTTAACTCATTAGCTAGCACAAACAAATGGATGAATTGCTTCAAATAATAGACCATTCAAATAATTAGCTACATGGAATTTATTCATAAATAACTAAAAGAAAGAAGTAGATACAGTTAATCAGCATTTTAAAAAGCTGTTTAAACAAATGGATAGAAGCTTATCATCAGCTAAAAGTAATGGATGGACCACTAAAATACTACTAAAGGTAAAAATAGTGAAACTATAGTCACCAAGAATCAATGGAGAAATAGTTAGCATTCATATTTGAAGTAGTTGGCTGAAGCAAATTGATGTCTGCTTAAACTAGATAAACAAAATGGCTAATTAGCTGAACTAGCTAGATTATAACAAACAAATAACTGGCTAAAAAAATGCTAGCTAAGGTATTATGTGAAAAAGTTGTCTAAAAGTAATGGATAAACCATTGAAATATAATTTAAAATAATTGATAAATAGGAAGTGGAAATAGTTATTTGAAGTAGTTAGCTGAAACAATGGATGTCTGCTTAAGCTAGATAAATAAAATAGCTAATTAGCTGAACTAGCTAGCTTAAACAAATCAATTAATGGCTAAAGAATGCTAGCTTAAAGCACTATGTAAAAAAGTTATCTAAAAGTAATGGGTAAACCACTGAAATATAATTAAAAGTAACTGATAAATAGTTAAACTAGCTAGCAAGACAGAAAGTTGAAATAGTTAGCATTCATATTTGAAGTAGTTAGCTGAAACAAATGGATGTCTGCTTACATTAGATAAATAAAATGGCTAATTAGCTGAACTAGCTAGCTTAAACAAATCAATTAATGGCTAAAGAATGCTAGGTTAAAGCACTATGTAAAAAAAGTTATCTAAAAGTAATGGGTAAACCACTGAAATATAATTAAAAGTAACTGATAAATAGTTAAACTAGCTAGCAAGACAGGAAGTTGAAATAGTTAGCTAGCAATAACATTTAAAAAAACAAACAGATAATTAGCTAGCTAGTTAAAATTAATGGACAAACAGTTAGCTAAAAGTAGTTTATACATTTTGTAACACCATCCTTTTTTGTATTCTGTGATAGCGGTAATGCAGTTTAAAATTGGCTCAAATGAACAAATGAGTGGGTGCTGATGCTCATCTAAAACAGCTGCAGGGTTCTGTCTGGACAACAAAGTCTAGAAGCTGCTGGTTTATTGTAAATCTGTTTGATCCTCTGAGGTTTGAGCTGTTTTACTGAGTAGAGGTCACTTGGCAGCGGTTTGAAATGCTAAAAAAAAGTGGGGGAAAAAATGGCAGGAAGTACCTCACAAGATTTAAGTGTACAAAAGTGGGCTGAAAATTTCCACAACTAGACCTTAAGCTTGTGTTAAAAAGGGAATATGTTCCCCATCTGCCAGTTCTCACTCCATTCAAAACGACAAGTACTTTGTTTGCCTGAGGAAAGGCCTCGTTCTCTCTCACACTCACAGCGTTGGTGGGAGTGATTTTTTTTTTTTTTTTTTTTTTTACCAGACTCTTCTGAGGAGAGAGAACACAGGAAAAAAAAGAGATGAGGGCATTGTGCTCAGGAGAGGAGAGCGAGGGTGTTAAGATTAATATCGTACGCTGGGTGGAAAGCGATTTCAGGGACCGGGCTAAAGCAAAGAGAGCCGAGGCGCAAGGAAACCTCCTTAATGAGCTCAGTGTAATCGGACAGGAGCCTCCTGAAAGACGGGGCGGCCAGAATTACCCAAAGTGAGGTTCTGTTGGGGTAAAAATGTTCACTTCACTGTTGAAAACTTTTGGCTACATGCACAATTTTACATCTAGTAAAGCATATCGAAGCATAGCATTAGCTCACATATAGCGTAGAAGGCAATGTGTCAATGCAACCGCTGTATTGGTTGAGGGAACCCACCCCTCCAGATGTATGTAGGTGTATCTGCAATTACAATGATCGTAACTTTTCATTTTGCAATTTGTTTGGTTTGGTCACATATGTATTAATGATACAGGGCACTTGGTTCAATTGCTAATGTGTGTTTTCTTGCATGTTAAATGGGGCGGCTGTGGCTGAGATGGCAGAGCAGGTCGTCCACTAATTGCAAGGTTGGTGGTTCGATCCCCGGCCCCTCCGCATGCCGAAGTGTCCTTGGGCAAGACACTGAACTCCAAGTTGCTCCTCATGGCAGACTGGCGCCTTGCATGGAAGCTCTGTCGCCATTGGTGTATGAATATGTATGAATAGGTGAATGAGAAACACACTGTAAAGCGCTTTGGGTATCACTAAGGTAGAAAGGCGCTATGGAAGTGCAGACCATTTACCACTTGAGTGTGACAGCAGCAGTATTACCATAATATTTAAGATGCATTGCAAAATTACAATTTTGGAACTAAAGTTTAGAAAAAGTTCAAAGATTACAAACATTTTTGATAGACTTCATAATATTAGAATATCAAAATGAATGCAGCTGTGCTCAACCAAAGAAAATCTTGGTCCACTGAAATCGTATTTACTCTATAACAAATCGATTGGTTGCAGGGGAAAGGAAATCTGGGCCACAGTACACTGAGTGAACTCAATCTGCTAGCCTCATTAGCCCAAATGAATCAAAAAATAAATATAGAAAGCTAGTATTTGGAGCATATTAGATCATTTAAATCTGGTTATTTTACACATGCGCCTGCACGTATTCAGATGGTTTCCAAAAACTGAGCTATATCAACTGGTGAAGAACTGTTTAGGAACATAATGCGAGGGAATGACTGTTTTTTAATGGTCTGTCATGTTGATTGTTGAGCTGTAATGTTCAACCACCATCTGCAAAGTTTACGCTCAACATGTCAAAGACGCCCCTTGTGCGTCTTTGACATGTTGAGCATAAACTTTGCAGATGGTGTCAGTTGGTTTGGAGCAACTGAATGGTCGGTAAACTCTGAGTAAGTTAGACGTTGCAGGTGTCCACAGGTGGTCTGCTCCTCTTACGGCCATAAATAATGGTGGGCTGTTGATGTAGAGCTTTTTTTCTGTGTGAAAGTAACACCAGCAAATTCCTGCCCAATGAGAAACTGACCAACAATCGACCTGGAGACTACAACACTAGAAATAAGGATTGTTTAATGACAAATTTCTAATTCAGAACAGTAAAACGGTCCGTGTACGTCGCGGCCATTCGTTTTCTTATTTTGAGATTTCAAAATAAAAACGAAAAATAAACCGTTTCCCGTTTTTTCAGTGATAATACAAAATGGAAAACGGAAACGGACCGTAATTCATTATCCGATTTAACTACATGTGTTTGCAAATGGAAATTAAAATTAAAATACACCCGTGGAAAACTTATTTCTCTATTTCACAGTGGACTTTTCACCAGCATGGGGTTTATTTGTCCCTTTGGAGGGACCTTGTGGTGCCGCTAGCTCCGCCGCTAGCGCTAAATCGCTAGCGTTCGGCTGCTTTTCGGAACGTTTTTGGGGAGGTTTTGAGGTTTTCCGTTACTTTAGCTAGTGAAAAGTCCTCTGTAAAATAGTGAACAGTGTGTGCCAAGCAACGTTTGGGTCCGTGTACGTTGCGGCCATTCGTTTTCTTATTTTGAGATTTCAAAATAAAAACGAAAAATAAACCGTTTCCCGTTTTTTTCTGTGATAATACAAAATGAAGAATGGAAAACGGACCCTAATTCATTATCCATTATCTGTTATCCGATTTAATTACATGTGTTTGTAAATGGAAATTAAAATTAAAATACATCCGTGGAAAACTTAAGTGTCTATTTCACAGTGGACTTTTCACCAGCGTGGGGTTTATTTGTCCCTTTGGAGGGACCTTGTGGTGCTGCTAGCTCTGCCGCTAACGCTAAATCGCTAACGCTAAATCGCTAGCACTAAATCGCTAGCGTTCGGCTGCTTTTCGGGATGTTTTTGGGGAGGTTTGGAGGTTTTCTGTTACTTTAGCTGGTGAAAAGTCCTCTGTAAAATAGTGAACAGTGTGTGCCAAGCAACGTTTGGACCCCACAGTGGGTCTTCATCAGGCCACGGCTCACAGCAAGGTCTGCTAACAGAGAGCTAACACTGGAGCTTTAGATACCAGATCCTTCCTCATCAGAAGTCAGACGGGTCACGGAGCCGAAACGAACAGGAAATAGAGAAATAATTTTTTCACAGGTGTATTTTAATTTTAATTTCCGTTTACAAACACATTTAATTAAACTGAATAATGGATAATGAATTACGGCCCGTTTTTTCATTTTGTATTATTACTGAAAAAAACGGGAAACGGTTTATTTTTCGTTTTTATTTTGAAATCTCAAAATAAGAAAACGAATGGCCGCGACGTACACGGACCTAAAACATTTTAAGATAACTTCTTGAAATGTTGGTTTTTGGCTTTTCTTTTATTAGAACGTTCAAAAGCAGCACAAAAGTCTGATGTTTTCTGCTGTTTCAACTGGCCACTCAAGCCTTATGACGGATCTACCTGTTTATATCTAAGGTTGGTTCAGGTGGGACACTGAAGCTGCACTTTTGTTGGATGACTGATTGCCGCATTTACACCTGATTGACTGCAAATGTCCAATCATGTTAAAGCAGGTGTGCGGATGCAGCCTGCTGCATGTGCTCCCCTCGCGTTGTTGTGTTGCACGACTCTTTTGACTTTGACACCACAGTGGGTTTCTCGGTTCACTTGTTTCCTCCTCTTTGTTCGCTGCAGTCGGAAAGACAAATCTGTGGACACAAGAGCTGCTCTGATGCAAACTGAAACCCAGAAACCGGAGCGCGTTCGTAAAGAAGCATGTTTCTGAGAGTGCACTGAAATCAGGTCAGTCAGTCAATCAGCAGGAGCCGCAGTCGTACCCGGCTCTGCCATGGTGGTAAATATTCAATTAAAAGATTGTATAATGAGCTGAATTCATTACATTCGTCTAATACTAAGGAGTCGGTTCCAGAGCCGGAGTTTTGTTCCAGGCTCTGAAGCCCTCCTAACTTGTTGTGACTAACAGATCTGCTTCCTCCACCTCTGAGCCCATAAAAGGACACGGAGCTCAGTCTTGATCTTTAAAAGTCTTGCATAAGAACCGCTGATCACACTGTTATGATTTATTTGTCCGTGTCGCGAGCAGTTGGCAGCCGGCGACTGGGGCCCTTTCCGAGGATGCGGTGTAACTGAGCCTTTTCCGGATGATGATGACTTATCGTCCCATGTGTTATTAGCTAGAGATGGAATACAAAACATCCTGTTTTCACTGCAAAGAAAGACTGACATATGAACATAGCGTGAGTCATAATCACTGTAAATGTAGCCAACTGTACAAAGTATCTCTCACTCCCCCTCTCACAGAATATGATTATGGCTCTAATATTCAGGCTGGATGGATGGATTGATGCTCGGACGGGCGGCAGAACAATTACAGCTCTTCTCAGCACACATCAGCGCCGCAGCACAGAGGAGCTTTCTCAGCTTTGGCGGCTGCTGTATGCAAATTCTGGTGCTTTTAAATGGCTGGAGAGCCGCATTATCCAACTCCACAGAAACAGCAACAAACCGTCATAATGTGGAGTGACGTGCAGGCCTGTCAGGGGGCTCTGGAGGCTGAGGCACTGCCGGTTTGGTCTGCAAACTTCAGATATATAAGGATAAACCAGCAACAGCTATTTAATTCACCTGTTAGTCGTCAGTGAATCATAATCGGCAACTGTTTTGACAATCGTTGAATCAGTTTTAACACTTTTTAAAAGAAAAAAGTGTAGATTTGCAGTCTGTGTGTTTGTTTTATGATATATTTAATCAGCTTTATCAGATTTTGAATTAAAAACATGTAGCTAGAAAGTTAAATATGTATTTTTACTACATAAATTCAGGATTTAAACATTTTTTTATTTGTGCTAATTCATTATAGGCTCTTTTTTATGGTTTGTGCATCTACGGAGCCACACGTTTGCCATCTTGTGTTGATTTTTTTACAGCAGAAAAGTGCAATTGGAAGTAAATGAATTGGAAATAGTAGAAAAATAAGAAAATGAACAAGAAATACGAAAGTGCCGTTGATATTGCACAGATTCTTCTATATGTTGAAATTCTGGCATCGCTCAGAGGCCTTTGAATGTGGAAAATAACAATAATAAACAGGATTATTCCTCTAGTATGTGCAGAAGGATATTCATATTGGACAGACTCTTCTATTATAAGAAAATACTGATATTTAAAAAAACAGATCTATGTATTATCGAGCGTCATTTCAGCTGGGATGGACAGGACAAGTCCTCCACACTTTTATAGTTTCAGGTCCGTTTTTTTTTTCTCTAAAGTCGCTAAAGAACATTATTCTCTTACTGTCAGAGTCCAGATAAAAGAGGTGGGAAGTTGAGGAAAGGGCTCGACTTTGGCAGCGACTTCCTTTGCCCTGGATTTCACCTCTCAGACCGCTTACAGGCTGCTGCACCGCACTGCTGAAGGGCTGTTTGCAACCTGCACTGCACTGCAAACCTCAAACACATGAGATTAAACCGACCAATGAATCGGTTAGTTGTCAACGAATAATAATATCCGACTATTCTGGCAATCAGTTAATCAATTTTAGTTATTTTATGAAGGAAAAAAAGTGTAAATTCTCCGACTGCAGCTTCTTAAATGTGATATTTTCTGGTTTCTTCCCTCCTCTGGCAGTAAACTGAATGACTTTGGATTGTAGACGTTTATCATCTTGAGCTTTGGGAAAGCCTCACTTACATTTTTTACCATTTTGTGACATTTTATAGACCAAAAAACTACTTAATTAATCGAGAACTTAATGGACCAGTCATTTACAATGGAAATAACTGTTTAAAGTACATGCATGTGCTTAAATTTAAAGCTGTGTTCTCCTAAAATCGAGCATCAGGCAAAGATAATGCATAGAAATAGATTTTTGCACGGGCATCACTGCATTATGAATACAGGGACAGTACAGTAAGCAATCCTGTTTGAAGTCGTGAGGTTGCATTAAATGAAGAGTGGATGCATTTTCTTGAAAACTTGGTTGCTCTGCGGTGCGATTTGCCTGTACGAGGAGGTGACGGGATGACGAGTGGGCGGGCGGCTGCTGGAAACGCACCGTTTTTGGGCAGAGCGAGATTTAAAAAAAAGTGTGTGTGTGTGTGTGTGTGTGTGTTGCTAAGAGCAGCTCTGAAGTGCGTTTAACAGGCTGGGAGGCCGATCAGGACCCCCAACGCCCTGCAAACACAGGAGTGAGTCAGCCGGCACTACAGGCCTGCAGCGCCGAGCGTTTCAACACAGAACACACAGCAGAGATCACACAGGCATGAGATTATACTGTACAGAGAGCGGGGACGTACACGTTAATACATGCATGTCTTTAAAGTAGAGGCTCTGGGTTATCAGTTTCCTACAATAGAACACGTTAGCAGCGTCCACAACTGATATATTACTGCATCTGCCATCATTAGATCATTGATAGCGAAGCATCAGTGTGTCGGCAGCTTGTTACTGTTGTAGCTGCTGCAGGTTTGAACTACTTTATATATATTATGGACAGAAAATAAATCTAAGGGCTCCAAACATGATTAATAAAAGAGGAATGAAGCAAAAACAAAGTTCAGATGCACAAATCTGTCTTCAGTTTTTCTCTGATCTTTGATTTCTGGTGACATATTGGATCATCTGACAATCTGAAAGGGAAAAATCACTATCTGGTGCAGCTGTGAGCAACTCAGGCATCTGAAATGTGACTTAACTAGACGCTGCTTTTAATAAGGAGCCAAAAACTCTGGAAACCACTGGTTTAATCTTTAACTATGTGATTTGAGTGCTTGTTGTATTATCCATTATGTGAAATCATCTGACAACTAACTAAAGCTGTCAGAAAGATGGAGCGGAGTGGAAATGTGGTGAAACGGTGCAACCTTTTCAACAAAAAGTACACTTTCATTCACCTGGTCTTGAAGCTCATCACTAGTTTTCAGATCCAAGAGAAGCTTTTTAAGCCAGTGGAGATTCTTCTGTTGCGTCCATGCATGTGTTTTTATTCGTGTAAGAGCAGGAAAAGTCATTTTAAGGATGCAGAGGTTGTTAAAACTGACCCTTTTCTCACCTTTTTGTTGTGCGCCGTCGTCTCCAGCTAAGTTTTTAATGCTAGTGATCGTCGCTTTCAGGTGCCCTGCTGTGTTTTGGCAAAGACTCTCGTAGCCTTTCCACTTCCATGCACAAGCTGAGCCTCTAGGTGTGTAATTCTCCAGCTGCTGGCTTCAAAATTATCCTGTTTTTGCAGTTTGATGTTGGTCGGCTTTGTTAAAATATGTCTCTGAACACTTGTCTCGACACTTTAATGAACACGAGCATGATAAGAAATACTTAATGCATTTAGTTTGGCTCATTTATTAACATGAAGGGGGCGGGGCTTCTGACCTGCATCGTAATCGGCCACCAGGGGGCGACCAGTACGGCTGCACATTACCCAGCATGCTCTCTGCCCCTCGCGCGCTTCGTCCTCTTTGACTCTCGGCGTCTCCCCGTCCCGTCTCTTCATTTACATTTACATTGCATTTTAATTGACACCTTATTCAAAGTGACTTCTCCGGGTGAGCAGGTTGACGGTTCACCGTTTTGCTCGAGGACACTCTGACAGAAGACGCTGACCTCTGCTAATGAGTGGAAAGAAATTTAACTGTTCAAAACGGGCGCTAACGAGACGAGCAGGAGAGAGGCTTTCGCTGTCAGTGGATCCTACAGACCTGGAACTTGTAGATACTTGCAGACAGCAGTTTTTGCATGTTTTCGATGGTAAAAGTCAAATATTAAACTGGATATTTTAAGCTACCATAAACATGCTGGATGTAGAAACACACCTCTCATGTGCTCTATTGCTTTAGAAAATAACGATGTGGCAAAAATAAGACAATAAAAAATGAATTCACTTCGAACAACTCCGTAGAATCACACATTTTCCAACCCAAACTGCAGCTACATCATTTCAATAATTTACTTTAGAGCTGAAACAAGAAGTTGATTAATTGATTTTTGTAATTATTTAAGTCATTTTTCACGAAAAGCCAAATAATGAGGGTGAGCCAGTTCAACATCTTCATCAATTTGGACTCTCGATGTGGCAAAACAAGCAATTTGCAGACGTCAGTTTGTATTTAATTGAGCCACTATTTGATCTATTAATTGAAATAAAATAACTGGCAGGTTAGTTGGTGGTAAAGTGTTCCTCTAAAATGACTGTATGCACGTTTATGGACATGCTAATGAGATTAACTGGTGAGAAGGGGTAAAACATGGAGGAAAAAGCAGTAAATTAAATAAGAGTTAACAGTGGCAGGCCTTTGTCTCTCCTCCTGTGTGTCAGCGGGGCTCTCTGCTCATACAGGAGCCGTTATAATCTGGTGAAACAGCTGCATCGACTGCATTTGATTTGTGATGTTTCGCAGTGAAAGCAGATCTGTCCCCCGGTCTTCCCGCTGTTATTAACGGCAGCCGGGGATCCAGTTGATTTAAATAAGAGTGCGGCACGTTGGCGAGATCAATGGGCAGCTGTTTTTTAAGAGGGGATTTATTTATTATTAACGAGCAGCGAGCGTCCCGCTGAGCTCGCCGTGCAGATGCCACGCCGATACCGTGAGCTCATTCCACGGCGTGCGATGTAAATCACAGGGAAAAGGCCGGCGGTGGGGTCAAACCATTTAGGATTTCATCACAGCCAAAGAGCATCAGCTACAACTTCATCATCGGCGGCGCAGATACCTCGGTGCCGCTGCCAGTTTATTAAATTGAGTGTGATGTTTTCCAGGCTGTGGATATAAACCCGAGGTGAGCAAGTTTAAAGGACGCTTTGTTCTCCGGCTCAGACGTGAAGCTTCACAGAGCGAGAACTGAACACACACAGGCGGCGTTGCGTCACCCCCCCCCCCATTTCTACGCAACGCCAAGTTTGACAACAAGTTGAAAGACTATCTGATTAGCTGGAGCTGAAGCTACAGGGATGAAAGGGAAAGAAGCCGGAGTTGGACGAGGAGAGCTATCGATCGCTGTTTTGTTTGTGAGGAGGATGAAGGGTTTGTTCAGGGAGATGATGTGGGCCCGAGATACACTTTCAACAACCTTCTGAGAGTTTTTTTTCCGTGCATGCTGCATCCTGAGCCGAGCATGCATGTAAACATTTATTTATTTATAAGATCTGCTGCAGAGCGTGTCCTCTCCGGAGCTGATTGGGTCTGAGGCTGGATTGTTTAGAACGGAGGCTGAGCAGCAGAAAAGAGACATCCGATATTTACATGTCAAAGCACTGTGGTGTAGGTCTGACACCAGCTCATACACTCAACGCAGAAACTGTCATGTGGATGAAACCACATCTACTGTTATAGTCTGGGTGCACAAGGAGTCATTTTTGAGGGAAAATGCCAAGTATTTGCTGGTTCTGGCTTCAAATAGGAATATTTTCTTGCTTTCTTAGTTTTCTTTGCACATGAGTGGAGCATCTTTGGACTTGGAGACTTAAAGAGCCCACATTTTACACATTTACAGGTTGATAATTTGACTTTTTGGTTGTGCAAGAGTATGTTTACATGCTTAATGTTGTAAAAGAACACACTGTTTTTCCTACACTGTACATTTCTGCAGCTCCTCTTTCCACCTGAAACACTCCATTTTATCTCCTGTCTCTTTAAGGCCAAACCTGCTGTGATTGGTCAGCTGGCCTGATGTATGTCTGAGTATAGTGATGTAGCTCTAGCAAGGAAATAATGATGGACTCTGTGTTTGTTTGAGGCCAAACTGCACAGCAAAAATTAATCTTTGTTAACCTGTTTTGTTAAATTACAGATAATAACTAGTAGGGCTGGTCCCGAATATTCAAATATCCGAATATTCGTTCGTTGTGGTGGTATTCGAATAATAATTTTGATATTTGAATATTCGTGCGCGCCGCTGCCGAACGTCGGCGAACAAGCATTGCCAAGGCTGTAGTACACCACCGAGACTCTAGAACACCGCCGTGGTTCTAGTACCCCCAGCCGAATTCGAATATTCGGCAAATATTGGATCCAAATATCCGAAACACAGATATTACGATTCAGACCAGCCCTAATAACTAGTAAGATCACAGAAAAAAGTCTGAATTTACATCCATCCATCATCTATACACCACTTAATCCTCTGTAGGGTCGATGGTGGGATGAAGTCTATCCCAGTCGACTTGGGCGAAGGCAGGAGACATCCTGAACAGGTCACCGGTCTACATATAGACAGACAACCAAGCACACTCTCATTCACACCTACGGACAATTTAGAATAATCAATTAACCTCAGCATGTTTTTGGACTGTGGTAGAAAGTTGTAGTTCCCAGTGAACATACAAACTCCACACAGAAAGATCCCAGGTGTCCTAACCGGGACGCGAACCGGGGATCTTCTAGTTGTGAGGCGACGCTGCTAACAACCCATGAATTTACTTGTTAAACCTAAAAAACAAAACTGTAAATAAAAGCTTTATTTTTTACAAACAGTAATTTGCTCTTTTACAATGCGTGCCTGTAAATTTACTGTTTTTACTGTGTTTAAACCCCCTAAAAGTACAGTTATTTTACATATATTTGCTGCTATTATCACCATTATTTTACAGTTTTTGAATGTTACAGTCTGTCAGCTTTTTTTTCTGGCGTCCTCGCTGGATGTCAGATTTTCGCAGTGTTTTTACAGATTTTCTTTCTTATAACACAGATGCCAGTCAGGTGTTATGCAAATGTGTTACATCGTGACATAAATAAGTGACAGAAGAAAAGCCTGGACTTGAAATGAAATGTTTCAGGCAGGTGAGAAGCACTGTTTTGTTTGGAGAGAATAGCTACCTTTATAGTTGGGCTTTTTTTCCATTTTCTTACACTTCATAGAGCAGACAATTAGTTAGTTAATCCATCTGCATCTGATTAACAGTTATTTTCCTTAAATAATCGATTAATCTTTGATGACTTTTAATTTCAAAGCCTGAAGATATTCAGTCTACAATGATATAAAACCAAACCTTCACATTTTAGAATCTGAAACCAGAGGAAATTTGCAATTTTTGCTTCAGAGATACTTGAAATGATTAAAGAATAATTCAGTAATCAACTGGTTAATTCGCATTTCCTTTCCGGATGCAGTGATGTAGTCATACAGTTGCTGTCTGTGTTGTTGGGTTAAAAATGAATCATGCACTGTGAGGATGTGTTTTGTTGCAGTGAACTGGGTTTTTCAGGCTGCGGATGCTGCTGGACAAAGCTTTTACATTCATGCCAGTCCATTAATTCAGGTGTAAGGGATTAGGCGCTGTGCTGCAGGCAGGACTCAGCTCAGTCCTGCAGAGAGGACGCTTTAGGTCCGACGGCGGCGAGGCGAGTCACCTGATGGTTAGTTTAAGTGGTCTTAAAGCTCCTGCTCGGTCTAACAAACGGTTATTTTAGCTCAGTTTTCTCAGAGAGTCGATGCACCTTGGTAAAAGTAGACTGTAGACAGACGTGGTGAAACCTCTGACGTCCTCTGCCTCCATGATTAGTGCTCGACATGAGTCAGTGGCAGCTACTTCAGAACTTCCTAATTTCAATCTGATGCTGAATTTTCATAGTTTTACAGCAGGTTTGGCAGAATGACACACAGTTGTTGGTCAGTGTCGCTGCTGAGACACTGATTACCATGTTTCCCACTCGACTTATATAAGTTTCCGGTCCTCAGCGCTTACTCACCTACCTGTAGCTGACGATCAGTCCTGAACCAGCGTGGCTCTGTTGTGCGTGCAAGTGTCAATCTGAATGTGTTTTCTCATTGAGATAAACACTAAAACAGGTGATTTCACTGGTGAGTCAAATCCTGTGTGTCCATCATGTGCATCACCTGTCAAACAGCTGTTTTGTAGTCAGGAAGGTGAACTATTGTACTTACTTTCCTGCTTTTTGTTAGAGATCTTTACTTTGTCAGACCATTTTGGTTGTTATTTTGTCCTGAGTCCATCCTGACGTTAAGACTTGATTCCTCAGTTGTGGAACCAGTGCAAATAAATATCAGAACTCGACCACTTGGGTTCTTAAGACGGGTGTAGCTCACATTACAAGGTTTAACAGTGAGGCTGCACATGTTTCTAATGCAGCCCTCCCGTGGAGCTGATTACATGACTGTGATGGGCGTAGGTGAGGCGTTGCGTTTGTGATTGCTGTTATTAGCGTGAGGTGTTTACTCGGCGTGCGTTCTGGGAATGCCTCTCCCTGCGGGCGCCGCTGACGGACTGTTCTGAGAACTGGGCAGCTTTCACCCCGTCTGACCAGAAGGCTGTGACGCACTCCGCTGTGACACCGCTGACTCACCGGTACTCCTGTTCCCGGGTCTGTGAGATCTCAAACCCTCCTTTCGCGGCGGTTTCTGCTCCGTTCGCTCGACCCTGCAGGTCCTGGTGTTTCCACACGTCTCGGCCGAGGAGCACAGATGGACCACAGGCAGGAGAAATCCCTCCCACTTCCGTTGACTGCTTCTCAGCTGAGGGTGATGCTGCTCGGCTTTGCTTGTAATGCAGCAAGAAAACAGTGGAAGGAGGCCTGCTGATAAAAATCTAATGCAAATTAAGAAAGGTAGTGCACTGTAGGTCTCTTTTTAACTCCAGGAACTTAAACTGTGAACTGGAGCTTCACATCACCTGGACGTATGAGAATCCATGAGTTGTTGTTGCAGTGTGTTTTTACAGTCAGCTATCAGGAAACATGTTGTCAGGTTGTCATCAGTGGAATAAGTGGAGCTAATATTGATTTCCTTTCAGATCTGATAACTGTTTGACATTGGTATTAGTGATGTAGAGTTTCAACTGCAGTAGGAGGCCGATAGACTGGAGATACAGATAAACTACATCGAACCGCATTATCTGACCGTCAAACAAAAGATTTAAAATCTCCACATTAAACATTGTGTTTTCTGATCAGGTGCTTCCACCTGCAGGACTGAAAATAACTCGGTTTTATGATGTGACAACATAATAGTTCAGGTTAGGTTTAGGAACATGATTCAGATTTAGGAAAAGATAATTGAGATCATTGTTTGCTAAAAATCTTTCACAACTGCTTGAGGTGTTTTGGATTTTTAGAAGTGTGTAAGTTCTGACATAGCAAACATTAAAAGTCACATGACTTCTTTCGTCTTGACAATATGAAACATGACAAATACCGACTGACATGAAAGAATTACTACTGTTTCTGAAGACTTCTATCCGTTTGTCTCTCGTAGATGACCAACTTTAGCTTGTTTCTTCTTTTTTCAAGATTTTTTCGTGGTTGGCAAACATCTGGTTTTAAACGACATGAGTACCGCAGCCTAAACCGTCACCTTCTGATAACGTTATGTAGCCGAGTTTAGTTGTTTTTATTTTTCTAACATTTCAAAAGTTGGAAATGAATGTTTTGTTGGCCCCTCCATCCACCCGGACCTCTGCTCTATAAAAACATGGCTTGTTGTTTTTCATATTTAAGCCCACTAGGGGGCGTTATCACTGGAACTTAAGTTGTTTTGGCTCAATCACTAAAACTACCAGCTCTGCCTTCCAGGGAGAACTGCCTCAACAATAAATTGCGTTTTCTCTTAATTAGAAAAATACCCGGATACCCACAAATGTCCTTAAGGTGGTAAGACAGTTGCTGGTGGTAGCTTTAGCAACATGGCTACAGCTAACAGCCATAAGAAAGAGAAATGCTGATCTCCCTGATTAATAAATAAGCAGACTTTGTTACTGATCTCTTTAGAAATACTCAAAGTTTCCGAAGTTATTGCAGATGTTCTTCAAAACATACCATAGCCTTCGTTTTGGACCCGGGTCATACAGTGCAATTACCATTTACTCCATAATTAATAATAACTAAAATGCTCATTACGTTGCACATGGGCTGTTGCCGTGTTGCAAACTGCAAAGCCTACCTGGATTTAGTGTCTCCTAATGAGCCGTGTTGAAGTTTCAGCTCAGAAGCTCGGCCCTAAAGTTGGCCGAGTGCAGCAGAAAGTGAAGCTGGGATGACGTCAACACGTTAAGTTCCTCTACAGGATGCAGTGAGTGTAAAAGCATAAATGGAGAGTGATTTGAAAGGAGGAGTCAGGAAGGCAGCGGGGGGAAGCGAGGATGACGGAGCAGGTCTGGCCTCACGGGTTCACTGCTCCTTTCGGTGGCGTCGCCTCCCCATTTCTCTCCCATCAACACATCATCTCAGGTGTAAACAGGCCCATGCGGCGCCGCGGCAGCTCACACATGTGGCGCTTCAGATCAGAAACGGCGGACATCCCACCGTTCAGGGCAGCGAGGAGCGGCTTTGTTGGGAAAGCGCAGTGGGAGGTCAAATGACTGCCTAACATCTGTCAGTCATCCTCCAACGAGCCGAAACCTGACGGCCCCTCGCTGCCTCCATTAGTCTGCCTCCCACATCACCTGCAGCTACAGCCGCTGTGTTACATACCTGCCAACTTCTCAGCTGGCGAGATGCATCTTTATTTGCCAGGCTGATAATATTGTATTCTTCTCGCTCCTTGGTTCACTTTTCCAGCTACTAAATAAAACTGTTTACCCGAAAGCCCTTCTTTGATCGCTCTGCTTTCTGTGAACACGGTTTGTAAAAAGCATTTCTGACATATGTATCTACATTCATCTTCTTTTCTCTGATTGTACAAAGGAATAGTTTTGATGACTCATTCTGCTCTCTGGGAGAAACCAGATAAGCTGCTCGATGCTATTCAGCTACGCTAATAACTAAAAATGTTTGGTAAAGGACGGTAGATTTTACAAAACATCGCTTCCTGTAGGGGTTATTTACTCTCACATCGTCAGGAACCTTCTGCTCGACCATCTCTGATTTGCTGGAAGCTATTTTAAATCAGTGATAATTAAAATGTTATCTGGAACATTTTATATTTATGTATCAAAAATTGCCCATGGACCCACTTTCAGCACTTTTTTTTACTCATTTGAGGCTGTTTGAACGACAATATCGCTGTCGTTCAAACAGCCTCAACTTTCAATGTGTGACCAAAGTGGGTTGACGGGCTGTTTTTAAAAAAAAATCTTGGAAAGGACTTGATATATCTACTTAAATTTTCACAGATACTATTTTAAATATCTATAGTTTATGATTAAATAAAGTTTCAAGCTAATCAGAGGTGATTGAGCAGGAAGTTTTTGATGATTTGAGATGGAAAAACTGATAAATTGAAACATTAAACCGATAAAAAGTGCAGAAATATTAAACTTGCACTGCACAAGCACATTTGACATATATAGATATAAAGTTTGGCATTCAGATTGTGTTATCTGTAGTTCTCTTTCTCCACACAAACGATTACACAATCACATACAGTCATCATCTACTACCTACACCAGCAGCGTTTTTTTCTATTTCAGAGAGAAATGCTGAATGAGAAGCTGCAGGATCAGAGACTGGTGTCTCTATAGAACTCTGTTTCACCTTGTTAGTGCGCCCTGTCGTGGGCTGGAGGTGTTTGGATGTCAGCTAGCGAAAACCTTTTTGCACCTCCGAAGCTGAATGGTTGCAGTTTAAGTGCAATTTAAGCCTCCACCTCCTGATTCAGCAGCACAGGTGAGGGTGGTGTGGGTGGAGGTAAAACAGGCCGGATGCACATCTGAGCTGCTTCCTCAAGCCAACTATTTAGTCATCGAATCCAAACCCGACTTGATCACTCCTGAAGTTGAACTGCTCGCTCCTTCCACGTCAGTTTATTGAAGACGCTCCAACCGTCTCCTCACTGCGGCTTCATGACGCGAAAAAAAAATAAGCCCCAAAAATGCCACATCTGTGTTGTTTGAGCGCATGATGGGAGCGACGGTGCGTTCGGGCCTCCCTGCCTCAGCGGGGTCATTACCAAGATGAATATAGTGATTATAAGGATGAATAAGGTGTGATTATGAAGATGAATAAGGCGATTAGGGCTCTTGTCACGGCTGCTGGGGCGGCTGTTCATTAGGAGGGAGAACATGTCAGCGAGGAACATGCGTGAACCCATTACCTTCTGGTCCACGGAGGGATTTATATGCACATACCCATGCATGCATGCTGCAGCGGCTGCACCGGGGACCATTTGTGTTCATTTGCGCTGTTAAATGACCCATGTACGCCGTGTATATTGGTAATACGGCTTTATGCGTTTGACCCGGGAGGACGGCACCGTACCTGAGTGCAGGTTTCTGCTGCTGCTGTACCAGCTGCTGACTAATGCTGCTCGCTGTGTCGCTGCGTGTCCAGGGGTTAAAGACACCTCACCGGCTCCATCCGTGTGATCCTCCCCGAGCAGGGGTAGCTGTATCCATGGCAACGGCAGGGTTCTGATGTCCACATGGCAACGGCTGCTGTAGGGACGGAGGTGGGAGGATACAGCGGAGGGGAGGAGGGGGGGGTTTCTGGATGCTGACGCACTCAGCGGCTGCCTGGAAAGTTTTCGAGAATGCCGCCCACTGACGAATCAGAAGTGGGCTCCGATCTCTCTCTCTCTCTCTCCAACTGTTTCTCTTTTAAACGGCACCTCCCACTCAGTCAAGTCCTCCTGACCCCCCTGCAGCCCCCCCCCCCTCCTCCCATCATGCACCTCCTACGTGTTTGTGTCTCATCAAACCTTTGTCTCCGTCTGCGGCGCCGCGGCAGCTGTGATCACGTTTGATTGCTGTTGGAGGTTGTTTGGTGTGTGGGCGGCAGCACCGACCCCAACGTCTCCGTCCTCTGACATCCCGCAAGGATTCGTCCGGCCCTGGTCTTCTCCTGCGGTCGGATGAATGTGGATGCAGTGTTAGTGTGACAGTGACACACACAAGTGGAAAGCAGCACATGACAACTCAGCGCTTCATCTGGTGCAGAAACTTGTGTGTAGCCCAAGTTTTCAGATTATTTCTAGATTAAGTTAAAGTTCAGTGCTGTGTGCTAGAAGGTGACAGAAGATGTGTTTCCATATTGTATTTTTGAAGTATCACATTAGAAAAGATTGATAACAACAGAAAAATAAGAAAAAAGAAAATGTTTCTGGGCTTGTTTGATGTCTTTTTTGACTTTTTGTGCACATATAGGACATAGAAACACGGTTTACAAGTAAATTCTGAGGTTGCAAACATTAAACTCACACGACTGATCAGCTGTTTCTTTTACTGTCTTCACCCCTGAAAGATGGATTTCATAATAATTTCAAAAGCTTTGTTCGTTTCTTCTTCTTCTTCTTGAGGGTTTTTAGCAGAAACAACCTTGGTTTCTTGCAATATTCATACTAGCAGTATACCACTTTATGTCCTACTACACATCAAATGCAATAGGGCAAAAAAACAGGAAGTAACAGTTAGCAAGACCAGTTTATTCACTCCAATGGAAAAAGCCTGACTTGCTTCTTTTTTTATAAATAGAGGCAGATTTTGCTTCTTATTTGCTTGACAGTTCTATGTGAACGTGGCTGGTATAAGTCAGAGTGATGGATTGAAAAGTGAAGCAGGGTTTATACTTTAAATGAGGCTCTAGCAGCTTAGCCTTGCATTTCTATAAACTTTGGGGACGGATAAAAGGAACGCTCAGATTCAAAAAGTAGCAGGGGTCAACAATGCACAACCTTTTAGTCTCTGTTACGCCTCAAACTCCAGAAACACGCCTCAACAGCCCAGTTACACAAGAACATACATGATAGCTGCATTGGTCCAAAGCATGAAAAATAGAATATGTTCACAAAAGGCTGTAAAACGTTTATTTATTGGGTGTTTTTGTCGCCTTAACAACGCGGAAAACAACCAGGGCTTTGTCTTTATCGTTTGTGCAGGTGCATTTTTACCCAAATCGTCTTCATTTCCTGAATCTGACCGAGAAGTTTCGGTTCGTGAAGTCAACAAAGTAGTTTTGTGTCATATACAAAAGCAAACAGGGACTGAAAGCATCACAAAACTGTCGTCTCACTCCTCATTTATGCCACTTTCAGCCTCCTTATGCAGCCTTTGTTGCTTATTTCATGCATAAACTGAAAGAAACTTGCAAGTCAGGTGAGATGAAATGACACAACTTTACAGAGCATCTTGTAATACTGATGCATTTTTGTGCTGCACATGTTGGTGGGAAACTGCCCTGCACTCAACTTAGGTCTGTATTTACACCAATGAGTTCTCCAGCAGACCAGAACTAAACTGGTCTTCAAGTATAAAACCAGTGAAGAGCCCCTTTAATATCACGTGTAGTTTTTCTGCATCAAAATGAACCATTAGCAGCACCTCTGCATCACTAAATAGATGCATCATACACGATCCTGGGGCAAACCATGAGGTTATCTCAGAAAGAGACAGCCTCATCAATATCAAATCAATACATTTAGACAAGAAACAAAGCTAGATACTGTGTGCATCAGTCTCCCTGGCTTTTATATGTGGCAAAAATGGAGACTAACTGGGCGACAAACTTGCAGAAATTCCTCAGCAGCAGGCCAGAAAGATGTCTTCCTGCTCAGAGAAAGATGGCAGGAGAGACAAGAAGGGTTTGCTTTTCCTGTTGTCATCTAATAACCAGGAGCCGGAGGTTGTGCTTGTGATATCAGCAGCATTAGAAAAAGCCTCCTCAGCTGCATCTCGGAGCTCCTTTAACCCGTCAACACCTGAATCTTGGACCTCTTCCACATGAAGCAGGGCTCAGCATCAGCCGAGTGGAGCTTCCTTGGGAAAAACATGAATAAGCAGCAGCACGGCGACAGGAATAGCTGCTCCTGGTTGGGCCTGACCGGATAAACCCGGCTCCCCCAGGACCGGACCCAGAGCCGAGCTGTGGTGGGCGACTATAAATCTACATCCCCCTTCTCTTCGCCACAACAGCCTCCTCTGCTCTGCTCTCCACTGTTGAGTGCTTCACTGTCTCTCCAGGCTCTGTGGTAATGAAGTGCTTTATGGCTGCAGAGGACAGGAGGGGACGTGGGGGGCACCGGGGTTAGCCCATAGCTCACTCCCACTATAGGGGGGCACAGTGGCCGGCGGTGACCGGGCTGATTGAGTAAGTCTGGATAAACCACCACCAGCAGCAGCAGCAGCTCTCCCCGAACTACCCTCAGACACATCAGCTGACCCCGGATCAGGGTCCGGGGGGAGGTTGGCGACGGTTCAATCCCAGCAGGAGATCTCAGATAACCCGCTCACTCCTTTAATGGCAGCAAATTATGACCAGTTGATTTATGGCGGTCAGTCGGGCTGAGCTGGCTGTGGTTACCGTCTGGGTTTCAGCCTGTTCTCCATTAGGGCTATCCAGGGTTTCACTTTTCATTTGTTGTGTCAAGTTACGTGAAGCCCGCTGAGATAAAACGGTGATTAAAGGAGGCACGAATAAGCAAATGAGTTTAACTCTTTGGTCATTTGTTGACATTCTCTCAAATGTTTTGGCCTTTTTCAAAAAGAAAAAAATGTGCTATCTTTAGCAGCTTAATTATCAATTATCTAACAAAAACTGCCGTCATTAAGCTGGAGGTCTCGGTGTCCTCCCCCGGTGTTCATTTCCTGCATTCTGGGGAATTTTTATGCAGCAATTTGTGGCTTTCCTGCAGAGATTTATGTTCAGAATGTCACAAAAAAACAAAATTAAGGCTACAGCGACGATACAAATGATATTAAAATGAAATGCAGTAATGCTCTCAGGCCTTCTGTATTTCTTTCTCCTATAAATCACCTTTTCTTATTTATTTGTTACACCTGCTGAGTCAACACACACATATTTAATCTTCTTTACTGTCTTGAGTCTTTTTTGTTCTAATATATAACACATACGTTTCTAATCATCGTATCTTTGCCATTGATTTTACTGCTTCACTGCTGCTCTTTCTCAGGAAATTAATTATATGTTAGATGCGGTAACCCTGGCTGCATGGTGGCTCGATGAAGATCCCCGGTTCGTGTCCCGGTTAGGACGCCTGGGATCTTTCTATGTGGAGTTTGCATGTTCTCCCTGTGCAGCGTGGGTTTTCCTCCCACAGTCCAAAAACATGCTGAGGTTAATTGATGATTCTAAATTGTCCGTAGGTGTGAATGAGAGTGTGCTTGTCTGTCTCTATGTGTGGCCCTGTGATAGACTGGAGACCTGTCCAGGTGTCCCCTGCCTTCGCCTGAGTCGGCTGGAATAGGCTCCTCTAACCCTACAGAGGATTAAGCGGTGTATAGATAATGGATGGATGTGGTAACCCAGAAAATGGAGGAGAAGCTTCAAAGGTGTAGTTGAAGGATCGTATTTGAACCCGAACCATCATATTTTTCCAAACTCAAGTGTAATTTTGGTGCCTAACCTTAAGTAAGCTTCCATCCATTATCTTATCCGGGGCCGGGTCGCGGATGCAGCAGTCTAAGCAGAGAGGCCCAGACTTCCCTCGCCCCAGACACCTCCTCCAGCTCTTCCAGTGGGACCCCGAGGCGTTCCCAGGCCAGCCGAGAGACATAGTCCCTCCAGCGTGTCCTAGGTCTACCCCAAGGCCTCCTCCCCGTGGGACATGCCCGGAACACCTCCCCAGAGAGGCGTCCAGGAGGCATCCAGAACAAATATCCAAGCCACCTCAACTGACCCCTCTCAATATGGAGGAGTAGCGGCTCCACTCCGAGCTCCTCACCCGATCTCGAAGGGTGCGCCCAGCCACCCTGCGGAGGAAACTCACTCATCAAGCGGCCGAAAAGTGTCCGAAAAGTGTCTCGCAAAGCATAATAAACACTTAATTTTGGTGCTTAAACCTAATCAGAAAGCCGAATGTAAACAGAACTGATGGTCTGTTGTCCATCACAGGACATGAAGCGGGCCTCCCTCCTCCTAAAGCAGACTCTATCACTTTTTCAAATTGACTACCTTTGGCACCGTGTCATAGATTCATCAATTATTCTAAAACAAAAGGACGTTCCCTTTAAAATGTTTTTAGGAATACAGTTTAGTTGTATGGGGATGTAACTTTGTAGGACAGCTGGGGACAGAATAAGGGGGAGGAGCCTGACCTGGTTAGGACAGGTGTGAAGGTGCAATGCTGGGTTTACTGGGAGGAAGATGCTGCCAGGCTTGGGGAAAACAGGGAGGCCAAAGAGGAGGTTTATGGATGTGGTGAGAGGAGGTGCAGGTGGTTGAGGGAGATGATTTAGTTTGAATGGTGTCTGATTACAGTTTAGTTTGTCGCTTTTCTAATTGGGGTCTTTTTAAAGTCTCTCTTTGTGTCATTTCCTGCCCTTCACTACCTCTCTGTCCTGCGCTGCTCCTCGGTGCTTACAGGTGTTTCTCTCTGAGTTTTCTGCACACCTGAGCGTTGGGCAGCACCTCTCCGTTCAGCAGCCGAACGCTCCTAATGGCCAAACGGATCTCTCCACGCCGCGGCCCGCCGTTCGCACTCACGTGGGGAGCTCTGTGAGATGAAAATGCCATTATAAAACATTTACCAGCCTGCTGAGTTTACATGTCTTACAAGAAAAGGACTGTTTGGAGCGGTTAAGTGTCACATAAATCTTTCAGCGCGCTAATTGAAGTGGTTCCCCCAATAGGCCACTCTCCACAGCTGGTATTACAAATCGCACAACTGTGGATGGGGCGGCCAGCTGCAAAACCAAATCTTACACCCACTTGATAATGCTGTTAAGACACACACATGCTGCTCTGTGGGCTGCTGCTGCTGCTGCTGCTAGTTTGCTCAGACAGCTCCACTGGGAGTGTGTAATGTAGTCGTATGTAAACACAAGTCGTCTTTCTGGTGAAATATGCTCTGAGAGGAGGCTCCCCTCCCTTCTTCTTCCTCTGCTCTCCTAGAAATGCCACTTATTTAAAGCTTATTTAAGCGGGCAAGTTGAGCAGGAACATGTTATTTCCAGCAGCAGCCTGGGGGAGTAGCTGCAGGAGGCGGCGGGGTTACACCTACAGCACGCTTCTGGAAACTGCTGTTGGAGCTTCGCAGGATGACGGGCTTTGAGCTCCGGTTAGCTTTAGTGAACAGCTGATTGGGAAAACCTGCAGAACTTTACATATCAGAGCATCAAGTTCAAAAACGGTGCAGGTCCGTTTAACTCTGGAGGGCTTTTTCATGGCTCAGCAATTACGGTGACACTCAAACTTGATGTATTCCACCTCCCACTCCATCTTCCCTCTCCGTCCTTCAAAACCTCTCCGTTACCTGCCCCGGCCTATATTTATCTCTCCCTCTGCTTTTCATTACACCATCTCTCTTTTCTTCATCTTTATCTCTCCTCCTCCTCCATTGTCCTCATTTCCACAGAACCTGTTGATGAAAATCAATGTTTTTCTTGATTATGCTCCAAAGCTGAGACAGTCGGAGGAAGGAGCGCTACAGTGGATTTAGTCTGAGGAGGATAAGCGGGTATATTTGTGCAGAAGTTCCCACACTTGTCTTGAGAAAGTGTTTTTCCAACCCTGTCTCTCTAAAAGTTACGTTTCTGTGAGGGACCAAGCTGGATTTTCAGGGCTTTTTTTACCCCAAAAATGAGAAAAATGTACAAAAACAAGCACTAAAGTTTGGTGTCCATAAAAGTAGGGATGCACGATAATATTGCGTCAATATTGGCAGTTATGACGTCATACTGATAATTCCGATCATAAAAAAATCAGCCAATAAAATGAACTGATAATAAAAAAGACTTGGAATCTTGGTTTTTGCTGTTGGTCTGTGTGTTGAGGTTTGTGCTCATGCCTGATTCCTCAACCCCTTCCCTCCCCGACGGTACTGTCACATGTGTGTGATGTCATAAGGCTGCGCGGGCAGCTGCTGAGCGTCGCCAAGGCTCTAGTACGCCGCCGAGCCTCTAGAACATCGCCGAGGCTCCCTCCCACTCCCGTCCCCCCTCCACCTTCCTCCGGCCGACACCGGGGCACAAACCCAATCGGTTGACATTATTGATTCTAAGTTGCAAGACGTATAAATTATCGATTATCGGTATCGGTTGAAAATGGCATTATCGTGCATCCCTACATAAAAGTAACAAGCCAACCGAACTGATCCAACAAAACTCAGACCTGACAGAATTTTTAAAGATAAAAGTAAGATAAAAAGATTCACTTTTGTGCAATATGGGTGTCAAGAAAGACTAAGAAAAGTGTATTAATGCATGACGTTCTGGACTTCCTGTATAGTTGTGTGGCTGCTAGGGCGGCCATCATAGGTCCTGTTGAACTAAATGCATTCTCAGTGACGTTTTGATGGAGCCTTCCATCTTCCAGTGAAGTAACAGTGTAATGCAGAAGGAAATATTTAAACTTTCAAACACAATCCGAGTGCAGAGAGGTGGAGCTGTAAGTTTGATGCAGGACTGAAATTCATGAAATTCATGTGGGATCACTTTTTTTCAGACCTAAGTTTTGTTTTCACCCACTCTTTGGTTCCGTTTAGGCACCAAAACTACGTGGAAAATATGGAAAAACTACAATGAATTATACATGTTCCTAAAAGCCTCTCCAACAGTTTGTTATAAATGCTGATGGTGAGGTGGATTATTGTTTTCTACTCATAAAGGAGATGAATAACGTAAATTAAACTGACTTAAAAATTATTTCTTTATTGCATCCAGACACTATCTTATCCCTTTGATGCCTGAATTTATTTACAGTTATATAAAAAAAATAATTATTTGTGTTTTTGCTTTCAAGCTGATGCTAAATTAAGTGGAGATTGTTAATTTGTCTATAGCACATAGAATAGATATAAAGCTGTGATGCAACAGGAATTAATGGTAATTTTTTTATTAATGCCACAAATGCCACTCCGACCAGTCCTATGAGAAACCAGTGCTTGCAAAAGGTTCCTAGGTCACGTATTGAATATGCACAAACCAGCATAGGGGGAATGCATACGCTATCTTGGCTGCAGTCTGAATGCAAGCAGTATGATATGAATTTGCGACAATCGGCGTCAAGGGGTTGGATTTTCTATTATTTGACACTAGTTTTCCATCGCTTAAGGTTTGACTGGTGATTTTTCATTACTACCTCAGTTTCTGCAGTGGTTTAATGGCTTGGTGAGTCGCCGCAACTGTGTGTCTGATCACAATACAGAAGTTTTGCTAATATTTTCAAGCTCGTTTTGGCTGATTGTGGATGCTAATACCGATATATGCACATACAGACATATTATTCTGGTCACTGTTCTGAAGGCCCGTGGTGAAGTGTAGATATAAAATACAACGCTTTCAATTGTACACTGGGCAACATATAAAAATTACTTCAATTTACATGTTAAACGTTTATTTTTATGTGACATTATCAAATAAAAGTGTTAATTTTTCCCTCGATTAGCTATCGATACCGATATTTCGTTTTGAAGGTTTTATCAGCCGATACCGATGTTGATGTCGATATCATATCCAACTCTTGATATCCACTCGTCACCTCTAATTTAACATCATTTTAGTTGCCCTGCTAATTGTCCTGCAAAACATTTGGATGGAAACTTGACAGCGAGTTAATCAAAGCAAACATTTCCCCACTGAGGTCCCGTAACAGACGGCATCATTCGCCCGACACGAACGCTGCCCGTAGATGGAGAGCAAATCGAGGACGCTTTGATGGCTCTTTTTTCTGAGCGGTCATCACCGGGGGGTCCCCCTCTCACCACCACCTTCACAAAGTAATAACTGCCCCCCCGCTGTGTCCATCATGCCTCGCTGCCAAGACCACCTCGGCAACACCTGGCGCCATGGTAACCAACACCTGTTCACCTAATTAGAGGGACGCTGGAGGGAAAGGAGATGAAGAAGTTAATGAAACGCTAATCTGGTCCAATCAGACGCCCCGGCATCTGCCTGCTCGCTGCAGCAGCAGGTCGCAGTAATGGCCGCCTTATGGGCGCCTCCCCCGCCGCGCCACCTCCAGTGACCTCATCAATGCCAAACCTCCACTCAGAGAGGAGCAGACAGCGGGAGGAGAGACGCTGCCTCCTGGATGGACGGAGGATCTGGACGGCGAGGCGTCGGCCAAACGAAGCAGCATCAGGAGATGAGGTTCCCTGTGCACAGCAGTTGGAGCGGCTCCAGGTCGCAGCAGCTGCACCGCTCGTGTTTACAAGCCGCCAACTGCTGCCAGAGAGGCCTGATGCTCAGCTCGGTTTCCTGAACAGAGAGCCACAGACATGAGCTGCTCTGACTGGCTCTGTGCTGACCAGCAGGCAAACTGCAGCAGTACTGAACTGTGCAGAGCTGCAACCAATTTTTGACTGATCTGTCAGCTTTTTCTCAATTAATCAGTCAGAAAATTACAAAAAATGATTTTCTTCTAAAAGGCTTTATAATAAACAAATATCAAATTAGGAAACAAGTACATGAGATTGCAAACATACCATGAAAAGCACAGGACTAACTGACATGTTACACCTGCATTTACACTTTGTTTTTATTGATTTTGATTATTAAAACATAGTGAACTGGAAATTATGCAATCAACAACTACATAACATTTGGGCACCCTGGGATCTTGTCTGACTTTCTGCTGACAGATTTATGTGCAAATGACTCACAGCTCTAATGGACGTGTTTGTCTAATATAGTGTATTTATTCAGGGTCATCTACCATATTGTGTAATATTTCTACTTTGTTTTGGGGTAGAAATAAATACAAAGAGGATCTGGAGTCAGCAATTGCAGTTTGAAACGATGCAATCAGCAAATCAAAAAGGCTGTTTTAGTTCTGGGCTTATGTTATGCAGCATGTCGGACCCACAGTTTAAACTTTTGTCAGTGGTTTTGCAAATTCGTGTCGTCCTCCTTGTGTGACAGTCAAGATAAATCACGTGGTTTTAATCTATTTCAAGGTGAATATTGCACTTCAACTTGAGAGATCATATCACAAATCGACTCATCTGTATCTGTCGGAAGAATCAGATCATCAAACCGCACTAACAAGAGAGGTTCTGCCATTTTTTGCTTCACCCCACCGGTTACCGCAATCCTTCTCTGTCAGCTAATTAACTAATCAACTGATCATTCCAGCTGTATAAAGGTCAACAGTTGCAGATCAGCTGATTTGAACCCTCTGTTCTGTTTTCCCTGCAGGAAACTTCAAAGGGATGTGTAAACAGATAGACCACTTTCCCGAGGAAACGGATTATGAAGCAGACCCATCCGAGTACTTCTTACGTGAGTATAATCCTTCTTGATTTTCGCACAGAGGAACACTGTTTGTCTTAGAAGTGACCACAGAAAGAAAAAAAAAACTCCTCCTCAGACGTCTTTTTGAGATTTGTCCCACTTCTTGCTCAGACTGGAGCTCGGTGCCAGTAGCTGCTCTTGGCCCGGTGCTGCCGGTGCTGCAGCTCCGAGGCCGGCCAGGCTGAGTCCTGCCAGGCAGCTCGTCTGTTTTTACTGCTTGGCTGTGTGCAACATAACGTGCAGTGTTACAGTCGGCTGTGTACCCTGTAAACACAACCCATTGATTTCTGCTCCCTTTTCCTTTGTGCAAGCAAGACAGAGATGCTTGTCGAACTCATTTGCCTGCTAATCCTAAAAATCACAACAATGGCTGTGCGCTGTTGATGCACTGTTACTATGGTCTGGTCAATAGCTGGGATGTTGGTGAAGAACAGACACTTCAAACTGGAAACATGGAAGGTTTTATCCAGTAACGCTGCCACTGAATGGTTGCCTTCAGTTGTTTATGTTGCTATGGTTGCAGCCGTTTCTATGGTCACCGTCACAGTGTAGCAACAGATGCAAGCTGTTTCTATGGCTACGGCTCGACTCCCCTGTTGTGTAACTTACAGCAAGACAGAAATTACTGTATAAATACAGTTTTATTCGCGCTAATTCTGTAAATCTCCTGTTACTTTAGCGGCTTTTCGTGTAATTTTCATTTTGGAAGGATTTTTCCTTTTTTGATTCAGTTAAGGCAATCTGTTCAGACAGCTTTCGTAAAGAAACGTTTTTGGACAGCAGTGGAGAAGCTTTGGCTGCGCTCCTCATATCCATATTTCAAAGTGTATATGGACACAGTAACTTAGTCATCGCTGCTCGCCTGCTGCTAGCTGTTAGCAAACTGTACACTTCACTGTTGCTCAGTAATGCAGTTGCTTTTCTTCGGTAACAAGAGGTGTAAAGGGTTATTATTGGAAATTCTGTAACTGAACTGCAGTGTCTTCTCTCAGTGATGCTCTGATTCTTCACACGTTTGATCGACTTGTTTTGCACAGAGTTAGAAGAGAAACGTGACTCTCGGTGACATCAGAGTCGAGCTGATGTGTTGTTTGTTCTTTGCCGTCTTGCCAGTGTTCATCAAACTAACATGCATTCATGAACTTCTGGGTTTGTCCAGAGTTGGAGGCTCTGTGTCAGTCACTGGTGCTAAGCTAACCGCTAATGGCTGCTTGTTTTCTACTTCTGCACGTGTTAAAAACAGAATTTAATGTGTAGATATGGGGGGTTTGGATTTGTATGAGGGCTCAGCAATGCAGCCTTATTCCCTGTCAAACCCTGGTGCCTGCATTACCCACAATGCAACTTGACCAGCGATGTTAACTTAACTTGAGATACATAGTGATTTATAAGTTCTATAAACTTCAAATACTAAGGTGAACAGAAAGATTTGCTGTAGTTTCAAGAGTTCGTTTTTTACTTAATGGACCATTTTTAAAGACTATATTTGGGGATTTTCATTTGTATTTGACAGTGGACAGTGTAGAGAGACAGGAAATGACAGCATGACATAGAAGGGTCTTACAATAACTGCTGGGATGTCCAAGGAATAGATCCCTTTGGGGTGGAATATGGACTTTGTGAGTTTGCAGTAGAGCTGGAATGAAAAATCAATAACTCCATTAGCTGTCAACTATTTCAATAATTGATTGAGTAATTTTTATATAAGAAAAAAGTCAAAATTATCAGATTCTACCCTCTGAAATTTAAATATTATCTGCTTCTTTTTTTTTTACTTTTCTATGACAGTAAATTGAATGTTTTTGTGTTGTGAACGAATCCAGACGCTTGAGGACGTCAACTTGAACAGCTAATAGAATAAACAATAAAATAATCAACAGATTAAGTGAGAACGACAATAATGTGCAGTTGCAGAACACAAAACATATATATAACATATAATATAAGACACACAGTAGACTGTGCTATGAATATTTTCTGTTAGCTGCTAAAAGGAAGATGGTTTTTAACGCTGAACAATGCATGCTGGGAAGTCTGATGATATGGCGATAAACCATGATATGGTTTAAAGAGTTGAGTGAACTCTTAGCAGTTCATTCGTTCAACTCTTGTCAGATTTTCACATTCATTTTTCTTATTAATTCCTAAACTGCACCTTTAAATCGACCTAAAATCAGTGGAATTCCCCTTTAGAGGCTAATGAATACAACTTTTCCGTAAGTAAGGAATTTATTGTATGTTCCAGTTGGCCAGCACTGATTATAAAATGGATTTTCTTCAGTAGATCTCATAATAAACCACATCAGTTGCCAGTTTCAGCCCCAACTCTGTCATTCTGCATAATCGCACCAATTTCCTGATTCCCGGTCGACCTCGTTCTCCTCCGTCCTGCTGCATCATGCGCTGATCTGAAACCACGAGTCAGAAAGTGTCCGTCTCCTCGTCTACATCGGCGGTAATGGAGGCCTCTCGGAGAGCCGAGCTGTGCGTGCCAGTGCTGGAGATTAAGCCCAGCCAATTAGACTGTGTTTGACTTAGCGCTCTGAGCGGTTGTTCCCGTCCGTATGTGCCACGGAGAACAGTTATGATAACAGCTCTGGTAATGAATCTAACAAAGCTGGAGCGGCGGCGAAGGCAGGATCAGACTCATAACGAGCCGTCTCTCAGCTCTCAGGCTGGGGATGACAGTCGCGGGGTCGAGGCCGCGCTCCGGCCCTCGGACCGCCGCCGAGTGCTTTCTGAGTGAGCGTTAACCTCTTCGCCGGCTGTGATTGGAGGAGAAGGCCGCAGTGCTCCCAGTGGCTTGCCAATTAGGACACTCACATCCATAAATATTTCAGCCTCCTTCTTATATAGGTCAGGCCGCTCTCGATCGCTGTCTCTCTTCCTGCATCTCCTCACACCCGGAGTGTTGCATGTCAGGAGTCGTACAGCGCCGACTGCACAGCGTTGAAACTACTATTTCTCTGGTGCATGGCGAGGTCACGGAGGACGCAGCCTCTCCGTGTCTAACCCCGGTGATGTATTTTTTGCATCCCTTTCATGGACACACCTGGTATTTCCATAATGAGGAGTTTCACGGCGCCTCTGGGTGGCCAGAGACGGAGAGAAGCTGCCTGTGCTCTCGAATGCAAGCGAGGGAGAGGGGGGATAGTTACGCAACACCAAATGATGTCACTTCAGGTGAAGGCCCCGGCGGAAGTGACATCACCGGGGGAGATCGCCGGTCCAAAATCGAGGGGACACACCGGTGACATCATCAGACAGCATAGTGAGGAGGAGGAGGAGGAGGGTGATGTTTGGTGAAGTGGTTGCCGAGCAGAAAAACAGACGACTATATTCCCCCGCTCCGCCGCACAAACACTGATCCTTACATCCGCACACTCTCAAATGAAAAACGCCACATATCAGTAGCTCCTGTGTGTGTGTGTGTGTGAGTCTGCTCCGCCAGTCCTCAGCTCTCCCAATAGCAAGGCAGTTTGCACATCCACACGGGGTTATATAAGCCAGCTGAGGCACACTAAAGCGCCAGTGGGTTTTTAGATCATGCCGTGTCGGAGCTCCCATCATCCACTGCTCTACTGGGCGCTAAGCAGCTGAGAGAGAAGAAACAGGGGAAGAAAACGCCCAGTTATGCAAGCTGCTAACACTAAAAACTAAAAAAAAAACACATTAATTCACTGTAATATACAGGCGGGGAATACCATGTGAAGGGAGGAGAGTCACAGCGGGGAATTCATTCTCTTGATATGACTTTTAGAAGTATTATGCTGCTTCTCAGGTACAAACTTTTCAACACGACAGTATAGGCCTGAAATGCTGAGCCAGTACATTTATTAGTCTAAGGCTGCAACTAACAGTTATTTTACAGCAGCGAGTACACCTCAGTGCAATATCATTTAAAAGGCAAGTTATAAAAGGTTCTCATCTCTCAATAGCTGAATTATTTCTAAGCTGACAAGTATTTCTGCTTATAAACAGTCAAAAACAAATATTTTCTAAAGATTGTATTGAAAATGCAGGTCCAAAAGTAGAAACCCAATGCAACAAAAGTAAAAACAAGAGTTGAGTTCAGCTGTGATTTCCAGTCAGTCTAATTGCATGAGCACAGTTAACATGTGACATGCCTAACCCGGCAGGAGGAGAGGATACAGTCCAGACAGACACCTCTTCTCTGCTCTGCTTTCCCCGCCCCATTTTCCCCTCCCAATAGGCAGAGATCCAGGAAGAGGATGTAAGTGTATTTAAGGTGAGGGAGTGGCCTGTTAGAGTCTCTCTGTGGGACCATGCGGCCAGCTCAGATGAGTTTGTGTTGTGAGGTACAGGTTTGTTTCGTTTGTGCTCCCGTTTTGCTTGTCTTCTGTCTTAATCACTTAGCACTTAGCAGTTGTGTGTGGCATCTAGTGCTAGGGTAGCAGTGCAGCACTTAACAATAGCGATTTGTCAGTAGTATATTTTAAGCAAGTAGTGGTTAGCAGTAGCATGTAGCATTTCTACTAGCAAATGGTAGCATTGGCACTGGTCACTACCTGGAGCATCTCCTAAACGGGCCTGGGTCAGTCGAACGTGGCAGTGCTGTTTGGATTAGCAGTTAGCATTAGCAGTTAAGTAAATGGTAGCACTGGCACTGGTCACTACCTGGAGCATCTCCTAAACAGGGTCAGTTGAATGTGGCAGTGCTGGTTGAATTAGCAGTTAGCATTAGCAGTTAAGTAAATGGTAGCATCGGCACTGGTCACTACCTGGAGCATCTCCTAAACAGGGTCAGTTGAACGTGGCAGTGCTGTTTGGATTAGCAGTTAGCATTAGTAGTTAAGTAAATGGTAGCATCGGCACTGGTCACTACCTGGAGCATGTCCTAAACAGGGTCAGTTGAACGTGGCAGTGCTGGTTGGATTGTGTAGGAGCAGTGTGAACTGGCACTAGGGGGGGTGACTCTGGGATGCCAGAGTTCACCTCCTAGCCTCCTGGAGGTGTCGTGGGACTAAGTAGGAGAAACACCGTTGACTCCCTGAGATGTGTTTGGAATCACTGCTTACTGGTAGGTATAGAGACAGATTAGGGATCCTAGGTGCTCATTGAGTATGAATCCTTTTTTTTAGCACAAGTGTCTTGTGTTTAAATTAATGACTTTTGAACATTGGAACTTCCTTAGGTTTGGACCTATATGGGCTGTGTCCGTCTGCATGCCCACATCATGGCTCCACATTGACAAGAATTGACAAAGGAATTGGAAAAAATCTGATTTTGAGACTTCGCAGATATAGAAAAGGATGCAGGAAGATCAGGGACCAACGAAAAATCAGCTGAAACCCAGCTGCAGTAATCAGGAGGTGTCGGCCATAGTACCACCAATCAGCGCTGCAGAGGTCATTGGACAGATCACTACTTACTTTCTAACTCTAAAAAACAGATGGGCAGGTGCTTAAGACTTGTCACTGCGGTTATAAATGGAAATCAGACTTTCTCCAAGAGCTCAGGCAGTATGAAGGACGGTCCATAATGTCAGCCTCTATGGATGGTGTCCAAGAAATAAACTGTCTTTCTATTGGGGGCTGAGTGCCAGATGAAACTGGGAGAACATTACAAGAAGCCTGAGGAGTACATTCTTTCGTCAGACGTTGTTTGGCTCAGATGGAGTCCAGCATGATTGTTGTTTAACCTGCTCATGACCACCACAGTGAATGCACAGTGCTGACAGTGAAGCACGGAGCTGGGAGTTTGATGATTTGGGGCTGCATCAGAGCAAAAGGTGTTGAGGAGGTGTCATTTATAGATGCACCATGATTGTCTATGGATACTGGCTGACAAGAGGAGTTTCTAAAGACGCAACGAGGGCCTGTATTTTAATGTTGTAAATCTGAATTGTTAGTTTTTAAGGTGACACACTGACATTTAGGTGATATTGGCAGGCCTGTACTCACTTCTGTTGTATTCTGTGCTTTCTTTAGGAAGTTGGGACATCAGATTCTGGACCAACTCTTTGGCAGATAGTTGTCTTGTGTTTTAAATTAAGGGATGTGTGGGCTTTGCATTGTCTCTTCCTCCTTGTCAACATTGTGCCAGCGTGTTTTTTTCCTGCTTCAGGCTGCAGATTTGTTTGTTTTCACATCAAAAGCCACTTTGTTTTCCCCTCTCAGCAGCCCACTGGAATCCCCCCAGTGTGTCCCCGTTCCATACTATAGGCTAATATGGCAAAGCATACAGTAGATTCTAATGTAAACACTGTTTTGGCTTCGCATACTCAAGAAAGTGACTTTCAGTATCATTTTGAGCATTAAATATGTCAGTAATACGTGTATATTAACAGTGGCTCATGTGAATATTTTGTATGAGAAAAGTTGTAGTGGTTATGAAAATTGAAATGAAAAATTGAAAAATTGAAAATATGAAAAATTCTCCTCTGTTTTCTCGTTATAACGACACAATTATCTCGTTTTCTCGATTTTCTTGTTATAACTGGTTAATTTTCCGGTGAGCCACTTACTGTTAGGGACGATAACTTGTATCTGCAGACTTGCAAAAGTACAAACAAACACATGACCAGGCTTAACTCACCTCATTAGAGTGTGCAGCTGCAGTAGAGCACGTCCAGGCCTGGCTTAACTTGGTAGTGAGCAGCGGCAGCAGCAGAGCACCTTCTGGTTAAACCCGACACATATGAATGATAATGTTGTTCTCTATCTGCTGTTCGCTTTTATTTTGCCATATAAGCTTGAAACAGGGGATTTCATATCAACGTTGTGTTCATACATTAAAAACAACGGTGAAAATCTGGCAGCAAAAGTACCAGACAAAAAAAAAAACATTGAAAAAATGTGCAACATACTTTAACGATGAAATACTAAAAACTGTAAATAGCAGCAAGCATCTGTGAAATGATATGTGTAGTATTTTTAAACACAGTAAACAATGTAATTTTACAGTTACACATTGTGAAAGAACAAATTACAGACTTCTAATGTGAACACTGTGTACAGTTCTGGTCTGTACATCCAAAACAAAACTGAAAATTTGGAAGCTAGATTGCCAGAAACAGTATGTTAAAACAGTAGAGTACTGTAATGATGTAAAAAAATTGTAAAAAAAAAAACTGTAATGATCAAAAAATGGTGAAATAAGTGCAAGTATAGGTAAAATCATGATGTTTGTTGTTGATTTAAGTACATTAAAACTGTTCATTGGTGTAATTTACTTGTTATAAATGACATAATTTACAGTGTTGGCCTGTTTTTTGGAGTTAAAATGTAAAAAATGAGGCCTTTTTCCTGTGATTTTATCAGTTATCTGTAATTTAACAAAACAGGGAAACTCTGTGTATTAACTGAATCGTTCCAAAAACAAAAATCACAGTTAAGAATCTCATTTTTACAGTGTAGCTTGTTTCTGTTCCCCAAAAAATGGATAAAAATCTGCTATCGTAGGTTTAGAATGTAAAAACATTGAGTAGTATTTGTATTTCCAGCATTTTTCTCAGTTTATTTAGCCTTGTCTGTGTTGAATTTCCTCTCTATTTCAGTCGCTCATCGCCTCATTAAACGATTAACCCCACACTCAAGGGCATTCAATTCACATTTTTCCTGCGTTCAGTCAGAATAAGTGGACACTGTGGAATTAGGGCACAGCAGTGAGCTCCCACGATTCATTTCAGCAGCAGCCCACAGGCGAGTAGTTTCATCATGTGAAGTCAATGCAAAGTAATGTGAAGAGCAGAACTGAAATGCTCTATGTTTTGTTTTGTTTTGTTTTTTTACCCCCCCTTGGTTAACCGTCTTCCAAACTTTTCTGGGTGTTTTTGCCGCGAGCCAGGCCTGCCTCTGTTGTTTGCACGCGGCGATCTGGGAGTATTTGCTGACATTGATGGCAGAAGGGCAGCCTGTGTCGCCTCGCGGCAGACTGGACGCTCGCCTGAACCGGCTTTGGTGTCGCCCGATAAAATCAATGGGTCTGGGGCAGGACACGCAGGGGGGCTGTGCAGGGCAGAGCAGGGGGTGGCAGCAGCACCGACCGGCGCAGAGAGGCTCTGGTACCAGTTTGTTTGTGAGGCCGTCGGGAGTGAAACGTGTTAATACTCGCAGGCAAACTTAACATCCAGCCTGTGTTCGCTGCAGCCGGTCACGGTGACATTGAGCTCTTTTAGCAGTATCCAAGGCAACAAATAAGGAATCCATTGACTGATACATAAAACGGACAGCACACACACACACAGACATGGGCCAATAAATTAAAAGGCAATCATTTTCGTCCTGGTTGACCGAGTGAACGCTAGCCCTCTAACTTTATATCTTATTAAGGGGGAATATAGAGGCAGCACAGCTTGTAAAACACAGAGGTGAGGGAGTGTGTCCTCATATTAAAGCACGGGTGTCAAATCCTGGTCCTCGAGGGCCACTATCCTGCATGTTTTAGATGTTTCCCTCTTCCTACACACCTGATTCAAATGATCAGCTCATCATCAAGCTCTGCAGAAGCCTGGTAACCATCCTGATCGTTTGAATCAGGTGAGTCGCATCTGAAACATGCAGGATAGTGGCCCTCGAGGACACCCCTGTATTAAAGCGAGATTAGAGCGTACGGGACGAGGGCATCATCAAAAAGACAACTGCGCATCAGTTTTACATGCACACGTTTATTCATCAGCCCGAAACATTCCCACAGCTGCGAGAGAAAAATTATGTACTTGTGTCCTTTTTATCTCCGAGCATAAAGCAGCAAAGAGTCAGTCTTGACAGTTTGTGGGCTTTTGGCGCGACACATAATCAAAGGGAGAGCAGTTTCGGTGCCGTAAGCCGGAGGGAAAGATGATCCATGTGCAATCAAAAGCGAAACACACCTCCAGCTGCTGAGGAAGAAACAAGCGGTGTGCACCATGCATGGCTCAATAAATAAAATTCTAGATGAGATGCGTCGTGGAAATGCGCTCTCAAGATCGCAGACTGGCATATTTCAGGAGAAAAACAAAGGATTGATTTGGTTTGTCTGCAGTGTTGGACTTGTGTGGCCATGCTAAGTGAGCGAGTCGCCGTCATGCACACGGTCAGCGGTGATCTGTGGGGACATCAGCAGTGGAGTGGAGGGTAATTACAGTAATTGAAATGTGTTCTGCGGAGGGAACTTTAACTGTGTGAGCGCGCCTGTCATGTGGAGTGGTTTTACTTTTGCACAGTGTGACGTTATGTTAATATGACAGTGCTGGGCTTTAATGGCGGCACAGTTTGTGTGAAAAGATCCCTGATGTAACCCAGGAAAGTCTGGGCTTGAGCTCTTTGTAATCAAGGTGGTTGTAATCAGAACCTAAGAGTTTGACTTTTATTTTTAATTGACTCTTTATCATGCTCATATAATGTTTTTCTTTCTGCTGCAGCATATACAGTAAAAATGTACTTTTTAAAACAGTTCTTGCTGTATTTTTTGAACAATTCGCTATTAGTTTACAGATATTTCCTTCTTTGTTTAACTACAGAAAAAAATCTACTAATTTACATGTTAACTGTTGCATAACTTCAGTTGTCGCATGGGTGTGGCAGCATATTATGCATAAATTACAGCTAGAGGACATTAAGCGCCCCAGAAGTCTTTGTCATGGTGCCCGTTGCTAGCTAAACTCCCGCAATGCACTCTGCTTGCCAAATGGAACTGCCGAAAATATGAAGAACTGCCTCCTTTGGTCACTAAAGTACTAAACTGTGGGAGGCAACATCTCGAGGGCCACTATCCTGCATGTTTTAGATGCTTCCCTCTTCTAACACACCTGATTCAAATGATCAGGATCGTTATCAGGCTTCTGCAGAGCTTGATGATGAGCTGATCATTTGAATCAGGTGTGTTGAAAGAGGGAAACATCTACAACATGCAGGATAGGGGCCCTCGAGGACCAGGATTTGACCCCCTTGGTCTAGAGGAACAGCCAAGTACTACAGTTAAGCTATAATACATTTTCTGAAATGCATGTAAATAACACTGCGGAGCCACTTGGATGCAGAAAAGCCATTTTTTCCCAGTTGTCAGGCGCATATGGGGTTGATTTGAATAACTTACATGACTCTTGTCAGATCTGGGGCAAAAAGATAAACTTGATCGGGATCTTGTAATGTCATACAGTTCTGAACATGCTGAATTTGATATATACACAAAAAGTTCTTTCAAACTAGCATGAATGAATTAAAGTGTCAGAATCAGAAAACTTTGTCTGTTGTGACAGAAAATCATCTGAGACCTTGTCCACACGTAGTCGGGTTTTTGTAAAACCGAATATCCTGCCCCCTCCGTCTAGAAAGAAACTGACGTACACACCACCTCGTTTTTAGAAAAAAATTCATCCACTCCTAACCGCATAAGTGTGTTTTTAAGCACATTCATAAGCATGCCAGACCTCTAGGTGGCAGTCGTGCCCCAAATCCTATCCAATCAGAGTCAGCTAAGAAACGGAGCCAAAAACCTTGTGAGGGCATCCATACTGTTTCCGAATGTAAACACAGGTCGCATACGTGACGTAAGAACATATTGTGTCGAAGGCAGTGACGTTTCAAAATGCAAAACTCCGGTTTTTGATGTCCACATGCAGACGCATAAACAGAGAGTTCGCAAATCTTCACTTTGGTTGGAGGTTTTTAAAAGAATCGTTTTTAATGCCAAAATCTGCCTTTTCGTGTGGATGACAGGCCAAATCATAGAAAAGTATCTTGGTTTTGTGAGACACCTGGCTACGTGTGGACAAGGCCATAGACGTGGCTCTAGAGCAGGGGTGTCCAATCCTGGTCCTCGAGGGCTGCTGTCCTGCATGTTTTAGATGTTTCCCTCTTCCAACACACCTGATTCAAATGATCAGCTCATCATCAAGCTCTGCAGAAGCCTGATAATTTGAATCAGGTGTGATGGAAGAGGGAAACATCTAAAGCATGCAGGATAGGGGCCCTCGAGGACCAGGATTGTCCACCCCTGCTCTAGAGCAACCATACACCCATTCATTCATACAAACTGTTTTCCTTAAAAACAGAGTATAAAAGTCTAATGGCTGTGTTAAGATCATTAAAATGTGTTCAAAGTATTTACAGCAGTAGGGGTGAAGGAGTTGTTGTAGGTATTTTTCCTGGCCAGCGGGGTTCTGTAGCGGCGTCCTGATGGTAGTAGCTGGACTGAACTATGAACCTTTAGTTATGTGACTGGCTTTCCTTTCAACTGCCTGCCTATGGAGGACTGAGAGTCTGTCAGCGTTACATTAAGTCAAGCAAATTATCAGGTGAAGAGAAAACACTGTTGTTATGTATAAATCAGAAAGGAGGAGGACCCAAACACAGAACACACAGCAGAGAGGCAGGTTGAATGAACAAAGGGGTGAGTTCAATAACACTAACTGGTGGGGTGGATAACAGAAACTGGCAGGGAGGCCAAACCGCAACAGACGGCGGCTGATGGGTCCAGGAATAAACTCGGGGAAAGTCCATAAATGAAGAAAACAAATCCAAGGAACAGAATCCAAAAAAGAGGAGCTGAATGGATGAATGAAAGAGAAGCAGCCAAACGGGCAGGAAAACAGACGAGCCGAGAACTGAAAGAGGGAGAGGGAAGGCCGCGTGAACGCTGTGATTGGCTGATGAGACGCAGGTGAAGCAGATCAGGGTAGTCAAACGGGCAGACAACACAAAAAGCACACAGGAGGAGATCAAACCTCCAACAAAAACGCCAAAACATGACAGCAGCTTTGTGTGAACTGTAATTATCGGTTTATCAGAATGTGTAACTGCACAACCCTGCAGGTACTTCATGCATAATGTTGTGAATAATGGGTGACTTGATGTGTCAGGGAGGAAAATATTTAAATCACAGTAGGGTTTGTGTCTGGAGTGAGATCAGACTTATTAGTCAGGTTTTCTATTATAAATTTCAGTTTCCATTGTCACTGTTTGGTTAGTTTTAGGCAGTAAATTATGAGGTTTAGGAAAAGATCAAGGTGGCGATGGTTTTGGTTACAGTAAAGTCTTTGCAGAAGGCTTGAGGCCTGAAAAATAGCAACAGTAACCAACCGTTCTTATAAGATTGTACATGCCCTTATTCACAAGTACATTAGTAAACATTGGTCATTTTAACCCCCTTAAATTATTGATTTCAAGAACACATTCATACCATTCTCCATACAGCTGTACAATAACTCCCCACTCTGTGAGAGATAACTCACATCTATTTCACCACTGTGTTAACTGGCACTGCACTATAGAAATCACTTGTTACAGGTTGTATATATTGTAAATTTCTAAATTTCCATATTTCTAAATATTACTTCAGATTGCTTATTTTTATTTTATTTTACTTTTTTGTAATGTGTAGTAGATAGTACCTATTCTATTTTATTATTGTTATTATTATTATTATTATTATTATTATATTATACTATTATACTATTATATTATTATTATACTATTATATTATTATTATTATATTATTATTATTATTGTTATTATTTTTATCTTTATTTTTATCTTTATTATTATTATTTATTTTTATTTTTATTATTATTTTTTATCTTTATACTGATTACTTTATTACTTTATTTCATATCTTACTTGTGCTGTCCTTTTCCTCTTTTTATCTCTGTCCTGAGCTACTGTGACAACAAAATTTCCCTTGTGGATGAATAAAGTCTGTCTAAGTCTAAGTCTAAGTCTAAGTTTACTGTCATTTTCAGATGATGCCAGGCTGGAGGTATCACTTCTTTATCGAGCTATCCCTCTGCTATGACTCCTAAAATATTGAAACTTTGGAAGACCCTTGTTTGACATAACTAACTCAGCTGTATGTTTTATGCACGTATCAGCCACAACATTAAGACCACTGACAGGTAAAGTGAATAACATTGATCATATTGGTACTATGTGGTGTTCTGATGGAAAACCTTGGATTTTAACATCCGTGTTGATGAGACTTAGACACCCAAATAAACATTGTCCCACAACAAACACACTCCCTCATGCAAATGGAAATCCCAAATGTCACTCAGGAAAATGCACCCCACCACATGGAAACAACATCAACCAATCAGGAACATGTTGAGGAACATGACAATGGTCCAACATGTTGATTTGACCTCCAAACTTCCTACACCCCATTGAGATCAAGCATCAACAGGATGCAATGGAACAAGTTTGATTGACAGAGGCCCCACTGCACAAGCCAGAGTACCCAAAGGATCCAGTGCCAACATCCTGGTTCCAGACCTCATAGGACACCCTGAGAGGTC